>MU223623.1:297405-310583 GCA_018584345.1 Thuja plicata
CGAGTCAGGCGAGTCAGACTCCCTGACCCGCCGAGCCCGGGTCACGGGTCATTCTGACCCGGCGAGCCTTGCCCGACTCGCTGACCCGGGAGACTCGCCCGACTCGCGGCGAGTCTCGTTACTCTGACAAAAACTCCATTACAATAAAGGGCCCATAGTGATGCTGCCCAGAAGTTATCCATCTGCCCACAAATGATCTGCCCATCAAAGACAATATCTCCATCCAAAATAAGAGTAGAACAAGTAACTGTGTGAGAATATTTGAACTTTAAAGCAGCCATTGTAGACAAAACAGAATATTTAGTCTTCAAAATCCATCACGATAATGAGGCAATGAATAGAGAATTCCACACACGGACTGCTGATAGCTGATCAACATCAAGCATCGAAGAGCCTCCAATAGAAACATTAAAACCTTGACAAGTGGAGCAAAAGAATTCCTCCCAGAATTAGCAGAGGATTCACCAATTTTATGTGCATTGGAATGAACAAGGGCAGCAGTATGTGGCATGATATTTGCTATAACCCTCCGAATACATCTCTTGCACCTTCGCTGGGCCATGAACGCAACAAAATCTGCCAAAACAAGCTTACCAATACCACAGAAGAGATTGCAATAATACTAAAATGGAGAGCTTTTAAAACCAGTTAATGACACATCACTATACAGAACAATTAATAGTAATCTGCTCCACTCTAGTTATTGAATGTCACACATGCCAACCTTCACATTACCAACTTTATAAACTAATTAAATACAGAAGGATAAGCAGGAAGCCAAGATGAATCCTTTCAAATGAAATAAAAAAACCAGACATACACAAAGATGAAGCCAGGACAGCACAAGGCCATCACGATAATTAATATAGAATGTCACATCACATTAGTACATAATTAGAAACTCATGCGAATAGTGTAAGCTGCAAATGTGGCAATCAGTAAATAAACCAAAGCATGATTACATTGTCCTTCCAATGATGTCGACAATGTGTGAGTCAAGGAAATGAAGTGATACAGAGATAGACACCCATCTTATTACAAAAAGAAATATAAATAACCTTAAAATTGATAGTTAGAACAAATGGTTTTAGAATATCAACGCCCAATAAGACTTGGGACACTTTCCTTATGGATAATATCTGCAAGATTAGGGAACTCTTGGGGATTAAAGGGAGACACCATAGAATCAATATTAACACTGTCGACTACCAAATTTCCGAGACAATCGGCAAGAAAATTGCCCTCCCTATAGGTATGGGAGATATAACATTCAGGTATAGAATCTAATAGGGCCCAAACATGATGCAAAATGTATTGAATAGACCGGTTGGATACATTTCGATTAATACATGCATTGATAATAACTGCAGTCACCTTCTACATGCAAGGATGATATGCGCAAGGGTTTTGCAAGCGCCAAACCATTAAGTAGAGCTAACACCTCTGCTTTATTATTGGTGCCGGAAGGAATAGAAGAAGATTTAGCAGCAATCACCAAACCAGCGTGATCTCTTATAACAACACCAATACCAGATTTTCCCGGATTACCCCTAGAATCTCCATCAAAATTGAGCTCAAATTGTCCTGTAGAGAGGGGAAGCCATCTAGTTTGCGCTCTAACCATTCGTACCTTAGATGGGCATAAAGGGGCAGGAAGTGAAGGAAATAAAAGACCCTTCCCGTGCTGAATAATAAAAGTATCCCATGGTGTAAAAACATGCTGCCCTTTATACTTACGGACATTAGCATTAGCAATTTCAACAATTGCCCCCTCAAGCCCATCAAAGACCTTTTCTAATGTATATGACACTTGTCTAAATATTCTCCTATTCCTCTCCCACGAGATAGCCCATACTACTGAGGCAGGGATACATTTCCACAAACATGCAAACATTGAGCTAGAAAATGGAGTTCGCCAAGACTGAAATAATGACCAAATTGAATTAGGCAAAGGCATGGGATAGTTAAGTTTATGGAGCACAAATCGCCAACATTCTTGGGCAAAGGAACAATTTAAAAGGAGATGATCAACAGATTCGATGTCATGACAACAGAGAACACATTGGAAAGCATTTGCAATATTTAGCCTCTGCAGCCTATCACTAGTAAGGATACGTTTTTTAAGTGCCAACCAGGCAAAACAACCTACCTTAGGTAAAACAAAATTATTCCAACAAAACATAAAGGCACGATGCTTAATCTGATTAGCCTGATTTTGTTGAATAGCAAGGTATCTTAACTGAGTATACCCCATCTTTAGCTGGTGCCCAAAATAGACAATCACGTTTATTAGACATATAAACTTCTCTTTCAAAAAGAATATGTTCTAAAGCATTAGCTGAATTGGGCGGGATAGGGAGAGATGGGTCTTTCCATATTACTTTCCCAGAATAGAGGGAGACAACCAAGACGTGATTAGGAAAAGCAGCTCCCCAACTATCAATTACTAAATTGGGAATATCTCTCAATGAATCATAATATGCAAGAGGAAGCTAACCATTCCACGAGTCAAACAAAAAGTTAACCTTTTCCCCATTATGAACCTCCCATGAAACAAAAGATGTAATAGCCTCCCTAGATCCCATCATGAAGTTTCAAATAACAGACCCTTTTGGGGGGTCAAGAACTGTAATAACCCTAGATAGATCCATACTATCCAAGTATTTCTCTTGAAGCAGACGACACCATTTTGAAGAAGGTTTAGCTTACATTTTCCAAACTAACTTTGCTCCAAAAGCCTTATCCCTATTTGAGATATTGTGCAAGCCTACACCTCCAGACTTATAGGAAGCAGACATGTCAACTAAAGAAACCAGAGCAGCTTTTTGTGACCATTCATATTTGAAGACCATAACAAATTCCTAATAAATTTTTCAATTTTCTGAATGATCCCTTTTGGTGCTTGTAGAATGGATAAATAATAGCTAGGGATAGCGGAGAGAACAGTCTTGATAAGTAATAGTCTACCCGAAAGAGACAATAATCTAACTTTCCAGGCTGCAATTCTATTCTTTATCCGTTCAATAACAGATTTCCAATAAGAAGGCTTATTAGAACCCATAAAGAACGGAACCCCAAGATAAGTTGAAGGTAACTGCTCAAGAGGGAAGCCCAGCAGTCTCACAATTCTCTCTGAAATGATTTGAGGGGTATTGAACATATATTTTAGATTTGTTGGCATTAATACATTGTCCTGAAATCAAGGTGTATAAGTCTAGAATTTTCTAAATCTGCTTAGCCTCTTGAATGGTAGCAAGTCCAAATAACAAGGTGGTATCAGCAAAAAGAGAATGAGTAGTTGAGATTGATGTTTTGACAATGTCAACTCCCTTCCATGTACCACATTGATTACAACAATTAATGATTCTACTAAAAGCCTATGCCATGATGATAAACAAAAAGGGAGATAGAGGATCACCTTGACGAAATCCCCGAGAGGAAGAAAAGAAACCTGTCGGAGTTCCATTAACTAAAACTGAGAAATGTGCACCCGCAATACATGCTCTAATCCATTTGCACCATCGATTAGAGAAGCCAAACTTACGTAAAACCTGAATGAGAAAAGACCAATAAAGCCTATCGTATGCTTTTCATCATGTCAAGCTTAACCACAAAAGCAGCCACACCATGTTCATTAATAGTATGGAGTCTCATGAACAATTAGAGCTCTTTCAGTAGTTTCACGACCATGGACAAATCCCCCTTGTTCAGCTGAAATTATCTTTGGTATTAGGTGCTGAAGACGCAAATAGATAGCCTTGGTGATAATTTTGTAAATGGTGTTACATAGCGATATGGGCCTAAAGTCTGCAAAAGAATAAGGATTATTAACTTTCGGAATAAGGGTAATATTTGTAGTATTAAAAATTTTCAACATAGATACATTTGCCCTAGCTTCGTCAAGTACTTCTAAAAGATCAAAAAAAATAACATCCCAACATTTTTGGAAAAAAAGAGCAGTAAAACCATTCAGCCACGGAGCTTTATCAGAAGGCATAGAAAAGACTATTTTTCGAATTTCCGGTAAAGTAAACGGAGCCATTATGGCCATATTATCTTGTTCTGAAGTTAAAGCTGGAATAGCAGTCAACAACTCATCAGTAACCTCCTGAGAGGGGGAGTCAGATGATGGTGGAGAAAGAAGATCATAAAAAAAACCTAACACCCTCATTTTCAATTCCCTGGGCGTCAGTAATCAGATTGCCTGCCTGATCATGGATAGAAAATTGTACTGTTTGTTCTTTTTAACTTTGCAAACATGTGAAAAAACTTAGTGTTTTGATCACCTTGCTGCAACCATAACTCCCTTGACGTTTGCCTCCAATACTCTTCTTCTCTTTTACATAACTCAGCCCACTCATCTTGTAGTAATTTCTGGCGAGCATGCATATCTGCATTCAAACCATGTGAAATAACATACTGGTTGATATCAACCAACTCTTCCTCAACTACCTTTTTTTGTTCAAAAATATTTTTGAAAACATGTTTATTCCAAAGCTTGATTAAACCTTTCACATATTGCATTCTCTTATTAAACTGAAACATCTTTGTACCCAGTTCCAATGGTGAGTCTTTCCACCATTGTTTTAGCAGAGTATCAAATTGTGGATGTCTATACCAAACACTTTCAAACTTAAAAGATGGCCTAAATAAACTTCTAATAGCACAATCTGATGATATGATAGACAATTATATGGGGAAATGATCTGACTCTGAATAAGGTATAATATCAGATTTAATATCAGTCTTCCAATTTCCAACAATGAGAACATAGGAATCTATCCAACCTCACGGAAATTTGGTGGAAACCCACTCTCTTATTAGTTCAAGTAAACATACCTGAGCAAGGATGAACATCAAATAAAGCATTGTTATTAACAAATTCATTAAAATCTTGAATAGTCCTAGATGGGGGGATGATGCCTCCAATCTTATCCCTAAGGTGAAGAATAGCATTAAAGTCCCTAGCAATAATAAGTTTATCACCCGTAAATTGTTGGATAACATTTGTCAAGGTTAACCACAGCCTAAATTTATCAACTGTGGAAGTCGGACCATAAATATTAATCAGAAAAAATGAAAGATCAAAAATGTTGCATATGCAAAAATTGCCAATTCGTACCATGCTGCAGCAACTGACCCTTAACTGATTTAGCATGCCACAAAACAGCCACACCCCCAAAGGCACCCTCACTTGGGACATGAACAGATTGCCATACTTTCCAGCAACCCACAGTTTTCATAAAAATTTGCGTTAAAAGTTTCGTTTCTTGTAACAGGGCAATGTCGACTTGCAGAGAGTCAAGACGTTGGTTGACTCTACCTCTCTTGTCAAAGGCATGAATGCCTCTAACATTCCATGAAAGAATCTTCATGGCTGACAAGAAGAACACCTGGTTCTCCTTGTTGAACATCATTTGCAGGGGAAATTTCCATCCAAGGTAGATTGTATACCGGCATCAATTTCTTCTCTAGCTTTTGCCGCTTTAGATTTTCGACCCCTTGGCTTTGGAGTTTTCTTATTCGTCTTCGGGGAAAAAGGGGTTTGTACAATAGATAACTTGTGCGAAAAATCAAAACCAAACCTTGGCTTGGCATGACTTATAGGCTGAGATTCATCATGATCCGAATCCTCACGAGCTGAAGAAAGATCTAATTCATTGTTGTTCTGAATCATATGGGGAAAGTCATGCTTATTAACCTCATTTATCTCCTCCATCCCATCATCGTGACCAATGTTATCAAAAAGATGAAGGGGAACTGCAACACTTCCTTCTTCAGTCATGATTTGTATATGTTCATCAATGGTTTCTGAAGTTGTAGTCATGTTTGGAAAAAGGAAAAGGGTTGATCAAAAATTATTGAGTCATGCACAATAGAGTCCAAATGGGAGGGATGAGCTAAATTTTGTTCCTTTAACTCTCTGCAAATCGATACTTCATCAGACTTCGAAGCACCAATAGACAAACTAGACTTAATAGCCAGAGTACCAGCCTTAAAATGGCAGAACAAAGAGGAGAGGAAGGGCATGAATTGCCTAAACAGCAATACAAATTTCTCAATATGTTCGTGTAAAACATATCATATCCCTGGAATATTCATACCAGGAATAGAGGTGGGTACATACAGCTGCATCGAAGGACGAGTGTGCACTATCTCAATAGAAGCAATTTGAGCTAATGAAACGTCAAAACAATTTTGGTTATCTTGCTCTTCTATTTTCTTATTTCCCTTATTCAGCAAATTAGGATTGACATATGAAAAATGACATAAAAAACTTCTACCAGAAACCGATGAAACAATATTCTTTTTAGCATTTGAGTCAGATAAAAGAGATGGTTTTTGCCATTAAAAATACATTTAGCAGGGTATGAAGAATGATCCTTACAAACAATGAGTTGAGAGCAATTAGGATCGACACACTGATTAGTGAAATGACCTAGGGAATCTACACTTTTCAGAACTGATTTTGCATCTTGGATAATGATTTCCTGTTTCCAAGATCCCCATTTTGAATTCAAAATGATTGATGTCGGGAATGGTTCCAGAAGATTTAGTAAGACACAAATCCTGACTAGCAAATGAGGCTCTTCAAAAGGCACTAGATCATGACGCAGAAATATTTCAATCTTATTGGCAACTAACTCAACAATTTCCAGCTCTCGGTATTCAAGGGGTAACAAAGGAAGTTGTAACCAAAAAGGCATAAAACCACAAACATATTGATCTGATTTAAAAATTTGGAATCCAAAATGACGTGTAAATTCCCAAACCATTACAGGACCAACTTTTAACACGATGCACATTGTCCCTAGCATTCATTGAATCGAAAATTGCAATAAAGAACAAAGAATTATGATCAAGGGAAAAAAATATCGGAAACCCCATACCAATGTTGTTTAGCCCATACCAGGAGATCTGAAGCAAGAACATAAGACCAGATCTTGCAAATCAAAGCCGAATCGGCCATAGATGAAACCTGAGGTTCAAGTAAACCATCTTCTATATGCATTGAAAGGACAGGATCGGGATTCTCGAAACCCTCTGGTCGTTGAAAACATTGATATGAATCCGTTAACGTTCGTGCATCCAAAACCCTTGGTGATGAGGTTTTGTTTTCTGTTTTTTCCCTCCAAACTTTGACATAACGTCTCACATTACCATTATTTTCCGGCAATCGAATGTTATTCGGTGATGACAAAAATGCAAGAGAGCGAATGGATAAATAATTTGGCCGTTTCACAATAGACGGAATGTGGGAATTAAAACTACCAATATCCTTTCCATCGGAAGAACGGATTGGAATTGGATGCAAAGGGCCACAGCAGATATCAAATTATGGTCGGATAGGACGCGAGGGCTGAGAAGCCCCAGAAAGAGTTTTATCAAAAGAACGCAGTTGTTTACCAATCTGCCACGCATTTCGAAACAAAGCAGCTTTCATTCAATAAAAACCTTGGCCCCCCGTTCTTCCGTAAAAACGATTATTAACAATACTTTGGTGCTCAATAACTAGACGCCTATCTTTAGCACGAGATCCATCAAATTTATGGCCAAAGTTTGTAGATCTAATTCCCTGCTTATCAGATCTGGATCTATAAGGATTATCTACGAATCGCCGAAACCTTTGACCAAAACCCTGATTGTCAATACTCCCAAAACTACCCAGATCCTTACCAACTCTAATTTGTTGAGAACCTGCATTTTTACCCTTAAAAGCGTCATCCTTCTGTTCTCGTTGATCATTATTTGCATGTCGATGCTATGTTTTGACACCTGCCTGATTTACCTAAAGATATGTATTACCTAAGGTACCATCTTTCATGTCGTGAACATGAATGCCATGAAATCCGCGAAAATATGTTGATGTGGGGAAGCGATCAAAAGCCCTATCTCTCCATTGGCCATTTTCGAGAACCCATTGTGGCGTATGGTGAGAGAACTCCAAATTTGCATAGTCGAGATCATCAAAAGGGATGTCTGCCCAACTGGGGAATGAAACCTTAAGCCCTTTAGCACCAAAACCCTTATCTTCACCATTCGGCCTTCTATTTGCAGTGCGCGTCGTTCGCTCCATTCTTTCTTCAGTACAATGATTATATAAATATTATTATAATACTAAAAATAAAATAAAAATATTTAGGAACTACTCCATGATCATGTAACTTAACATCACCAAGACATGTTTAAAATAGTAAAATGCTTATAATGTGTTAGAATTATTGATAAAGTCTAGAAAATATCAATTAATACCAAAAAATAATCGCATCATAGTATAATCAATCAAAATTTCAAAATAAATTTGAAGAACAATCTCAAAACCAAAAATAGGGAATGTTCTCCATGTTGTTTTACCACAAGAATCTTTCAGTGTCTTCAAGGTAGTACAAGATTATCATTGGTATTGTTGCTGCATGTTTGTACATCAAATGAAAGAATGTATGTTTCGTAGTTACCTTGTAAGTTGTTTGGTAAGACCTTGGAACAAGAGGAAGGTGCTCTTCCCAATCAGCTACTTCTACCATACAAGAATTCTGAATTACAAATATTAAGGCTTTATAAGTGCCCATAGCTTGACCATTTATGCATGAATATGTAGACTACAAACAGTGGGAATCTATTGTCATCAACCAAATAACATGGTTAACAAAATGTGCACCTCTATAAATTGTTATCTACACTGGAAAGCCAAATCTAGTGCCTACCTCCTCATATATAAATTATGCAAATACTTTGGGCACTGTTGTCAAGTAAAGCTCTAGTCTCTGACAAATTGTTCAAGTATTGTGCGATACTTGCAACAATGGTAACTTTAACTTTCAATAGAATGATAAAATCAAGTCCCTATAGTTAGAATACGATGCCTTTATTATGTTTCATTAAAATCGTTGTACCCGAATATGTATTAATTGCTTGACGGATTTGAAGTAGTTATCGAAGTCGATTAATTGTAATGTCCCCATTTTTCGTAAGCAGCAAAGTTTGTGGGATTAGTCTATTATTTGACCCTCGTAGGCTAATCAAATGGATAGAGGGTCTCAGTTGGCAGCGCTAGAGGTTGTTTCCCCACTCCAAAGATCAGGGTTGTTCAAGGATTGCTCTTCGTTTGAGTCAGATTGGCACACTTACTATTTATGGTAAGTGTCTATTTTGGGAAAGTCAGGGTTATTGCATTTAGCAGGGCGCCTGAACAGCTTGGTGGCAGTGTTGAGTTGTGGTAGTGTCGCCAAAGCTTACTTTCAAGGATTTACTATTTATAGTAAGTCAATTTCATGCAGTTGCTATTTTGGGCAAGGCACTTGGATATCTGACATTTGCAATATACATCTGGATTTATCGTTGATTCTTTGGAGAAGCATTTATAGCCTTTGTGCACGATTAATTTATTATTAATAAAGTTGTACTTTATTAATAATATATTATAAAGGGCAATTATAAAAATAATAAAGTGCATGGGCTAAATTATATAATTGAAGTGCCTTCAATGATCATTTTATAATTAATTCATATGTTGGCACCAAACTTTGAGAGTGGAGGAATTAAATATTATTATTTTAAATGTATTCTCCAAGGATGTGTGTTAAGTTATGAAGTGTGTGATTGAAGCTGGAAGTTTGATTGGCATTGGGAAAAAGATATAAAAGCTTGGAGATGTAAATCGAACTTCATCATTATGCATTGTTGATTATTGAATTTTGTGTTAAGAGTTTGTGCCAAGGGTTTCAAAGATTGAAAGCTTGGAGAATTGAGAATTCTGCCAAGTTATTGCACTTTGAATTGGTTGAAAGATACCAGTGAATTGTGCCATTTGATGGTCTCAACCAGAGGTCATATGAGAGCTTGAATTGTACGCGAATTTGGGAGTTTGGAGACAATTATTTCAGAATTCATTACGGGTGTGGAAAGGACAAAATACAATCCCCATTTGCTGCTATACAAGCCTGTGTTAGTGCTTAAGGAAGTTGTCGTTTGATTTATGGGTGTCATGTTGGGAGGAAAGGGGGCTCGATCTAGAGTTTATTAGCAGCGTTGATCACATAGAAACAGAAACTGGGGTTCAATATGCATATAAAGCCTAGCATTTCATTGTGAAGACAAATAAGAATCCCTCCAATGAAGACAACCAGGTTACTCTTGTTAGTTAACGAACTGTTTATCAATTTAATAATCAACCATTGAGTGAAATTTATTTCCAGATTTGAAAGCATAGTTGTTGTTTGTGTGTTTAATTGCAAGCACTTTAATTTCAAGCATTGTAAATCTTTATTTCAAGAGAATTCAAAAAAAAGGTATATATTTTCCTAAAACACAAAAAGTGCAAAATTCCAAAAACCAAAACAAATTCAGTGTCAGCAGTCTTGGTTAGAACCAGGAAGGTTCTTACAGTGGTATCAGAGCGGTTTCCTACTATCCTGCTGGGGAAGCTTCTTTCATTCAGAACGGAGAGTTAGTTGTGAATCATGGGTAAAACAAAGTCTACACAGGATCTCATGCCAAAGCTCATGCAGGCCTTTCAAAATTATGATAAGAATTTATCAAAGCTTCAACAACATCCAGAGATCTTGGATCCTTTGTTCCCAAAGGAAAGGAAGCAAACACTAATACAAATAATCTTATCAGTACAAAGGAAATAATGGAAAAGAAGGTGAGTTTTGAGGAGAGTGTTGACAATATTAGCGCTCAAGAAGTTGTTACCAGTCACAATAAAAATTCTGATTTCTATGACAGCAGCCCCTTGTTTGAGCGTAATGATGATGTTGATGTCATGGAAAGAGAAGAAGATGTTGTGGGTGTCCCATGGGGTATTGACACGCAAGATGAGAGTGTCAAACATGAAGATGGCTTGAGAAATATGACCTATAACAATTCGGATTTTCATGATAGTGGTGTGAGGTTCCTTTGCATCAGCGTGAGATAATAACTATTTGAAATTTCACATCATGATGGTTCTATGGAGTTGTCAAAGGCAAATACTCAAGGTTTGGATATTTTGGATGCATTGTGTGAGGAGGATTCAGGACACCACAAGTCTGATCTTTACAACCTTAATATTAAATATGAAGATAAATCATTACAACCTTATTCAAACAAATATGAAAAACCTCTATTACTACAAGTTTGTCTTTAGATGAAGACTTCACAAATTTGCCCAACTGTGAACTCCATCATAAATCCACCAAAGAATGAATTGGGTTTCCATCCAATCCACCAAGAAATCCTGAAGGTTTCAGTCCTCAGGTTCCAAAACTGAAAGCTAGAAGCTCCCAAATTCTCCAAAAGAAAATAATAAATCAAGCATGCTGAGAATGAGCCTCTCAATGTTCTTTAATAGCACACTCCTATGACTCTTTGGTTTCCCTCTACCTGTATCTTGGTATTCATTTTATGTCCCTTTACCATCCCCCTCTTTAATTTTGAAATTAGGTAAATAATAATAAAATGACTTTATTGATTATCCACCAAGCTCCATTAAAGTCATTTTAATACTTTATTAGAAAATTAAACTAAGTTGTCATTAATTTTGATATAATTTGACAACTTAAACTTACTTATTTAATTGACTTCTAACATCCCAAAAAAAGGGGACATTATACAAACATATTCATCATTGTTGTTATAATCCATTTCTGTACTCAACAACAATTAGCTAGCAAAGAAAATAGAGCGGTGCAACCCATGAGCTCCTACTTGTGCCAAGGTGGCAACAAAAAAATTTTGTACCTTGTCTCAAGAAAAATTTGGGTTCAAATTAAACTACTAGTATGACAGAAAACTAAAACTTGAAGATTAAGGTGTTCACTAGACTCAAACTAGGATTAGAACTCCGAGAGTAAAGAATGCCATAATCAATAGTGCCCTTCACATAATGAAGCACGCGCTTAGCAGCCATCCAATAATCAGCCTTGGGAGAAGTCATAAACTGTGAAATGTAGCTGACGGGGAAGGTGATATCAGGTCTAGTAGTAGACAAATAGATGAGACTGCCTACTAGTTGCCTATATGGCATATCATCAACTGGAGGAGAATCAGACTTGGCTGATAACTTCAGACCTTTCTCCATAGGTGTAGATGCATACTTGCAATCTTGCACATCAAACTTGGTCTAACAGAGCACTGGCATATTTGGACTAAGAAATGAATATACCAAAAGACTGCTGCCAAACCTCAACACCTAGGCAATAATGCATGAGGCCAAGGTCAGTCATATCAAAAGACTTGCATAAACTATGTTTGATTCCCTGAATCAAAGATGTCGAACTGCCAGTGATAATCAAATCATCCACATATATGACTAGAAGGATGATGTCACGGTCAGTAGTCTCGATGTACAAATTTGAGTCTGAAGAACTCCGCTGGAAGCCTTGATCACTGAGGTACTTATCAATTTTCATGTACCATGCCCTAGGGGCTTGCTTCAAACCATAAAGAGCTTTCACCAGTCTGAGAACCTGGTGTTGTTTACCAGGAACCTTGAAACTAGGAGGCTGAGTCATGTAGACCTCTACCTGTAGGTCACCATTCAGGAAACCACTCTTGACGTCCATCTGATGGACCTACCAGCCAAACTGAGTTGTCATGGCTAGAACTAATCTGCTAGTGCTCATCTTTGCTATAGGAGCAAAAGTCTCCTCATAGTCAATGCCCTGACGCTGAGAGAAGCCCTTCACAACTAAACGAGCTTTGTACTTATCCAAAGTACCATCAAACTTGTACTTTATTTTGTAGACCCATTTGCAGCCAATGGGTTTCTTCCCTGGTGGAAGATCAGAAAGGACCTGTTGGTTCCCAAAACTACAGATTGGAAATCCAAGAGCCTGCCAATTCTCCAATAGAATTCCAAATCAATTCTGGCCAACAAACGGGAATAATCCAAATTCCCCTGCACTTTAGGCTTCGCTACACCTAGGCGGGTAAACCTTCACCTTGAACCTGATCACTTTCTTCAAGGTTTTTCTATAGCGAAATTAAGCTTGTGAGTTTTCTCGCTGGCAAATTCCTCGAACTCGATCAATATGAGATTGAATGTTGAATGTTTGAATTAAATGTTTTATGTAATGATTCTTAATAATGGATTTGAGGTTTTGTAGGAAGGATTTGATAGATTTTCTGACTTCACATATAAACTCAATACTTCAAAAATAAAAGACCAGTGCCTCTGCTCATTCGGGCGATAGAGT
>MU223623.1:311478-322861 GCA_018584345.1 Thuja plicata
TTGACATCCTTAGGATGCAACAGACGGCATGTGCAAGGCTCACGATGAAGTATTTTGTATTTGCGATATCATTCCAACATCTCAGGCCCGATAATTCCTCTGCTTTGGCCATGATACTCTCTCACACATTTTCAACATATTGGGCTCCATCAGGACCCAAGTGTGATTCTTCAGCAGGCTCTGGTGTTCAAAATTCATGGCTTGTTCCCAGTCTGGAATTCCTTTAGCCTCTGAGTATGTCTGAGGTTCAAACACACTATGAATGTTGGCCATGAGAGCAATATTGACAGTCTCTGTAGGTTTGCTCTTTTTCCAAGCAATTCTCCCCTCGATGAGCTCATCATCCCGAAGATCAGCTAGTGTCCTAGCCCACCATTTAGGCAGGAGAGGAGGACCAACATTAGTATTAGGAGATGCTCTATGATCAGGTTCCTCATTAGGAGAATTTGGATCAAAATCAGGAGAAGCATCTGCATATCTGGGTGAACCTGGAGGAGAGGTCGGAGGTGTCTGTACAAGAATCACTAGTACAACTGGAGCTACTTGAGTTGTTGGAGCCCTCCCAGGAGATGGACCTAATGGAAGGCAAACTCCCAAATCATGAGCCTTCATAGGCTGGTCTGCTGAATCAGGCAAAGGAGAGACAGGCATGAAAGGTCCTCGTTGCTCATCAAAGACTACATCACGACTGTACAAGAGACGAGATGTCTCAATGTCGATCAAGCGGTAGGCTTTGTGACGACTACTGTATCTAGTAAGCATTGGTTTTTGACTCTTGGCATCCAACTTGGTGCGAGATGCATCAGGGATCCAAACATAGGCAAGAGAGCCAAAAACCTTCAGGTGACTAAATCTGGGCTTGCGACCTGACTAGGCCTCTTCTAGAGTCTTGCCTTTGACCGCCACAGTGGGTGACCGGTTCAAAAGGTAGACTGCAGTGTTAACTGCTTCCGCCAAAAATTTCTTCGGAACATGTCTGTGCTCAAGCATAGACCTAGCCATTTCGGTGATTATTCATTTTTGACGTTCAACTACACTGTTTTGTTGTGGTGTGTGGGGTGTGGTTAACTAGCGCTTGATGCCATGAAGATCACAGAAGCTAGAGAATTCAGTAGAACAAAATTCCACCCCATTATCTATCCTAAGAGCAATAATAGATTTCCCAGACTCTTTTTCAACTAGAGGTTTAAACTGCTGAAATACAGTAAACGCTTCTGATTTCTTTTTAAGAAAATATACCCACATTTTTCTACTGAAATCATCAACAAATAACATAAAATACCTGGACCCAAGAACAGAAGAAGTGGCCATAGGGCCGCAGATATTGGCATGAACAAGTTGAAGTACCTGAGAATCCCGCCATGAGTTGCCAACAGGAAAAGGTGTGCGATGTTGCTTCCCAGCCTAGCATGCATCACAAACTCCAAGCTACTGAGTCTAAATCTCTAGCAATCCGAGGACAAGCTTGTCACGAGCAAGTTGAGAGAGATAGCACACATTTAAGTGACCATAACGTTGATGCCAAAGTAAACTGACAGAAGAATGTCAAGCAGCCATAGCGAGGTCCTAAAAAGTACCAGAATCTGCAAGTCTGAAAAGACCATGATCCTCAAGACCAACTACAACAACAGACCGAGTCTCCTTATCAGTGATGGTGCACTGATGTGAACTGCAGGTGACATCCAGTCGTGGAGAGTGTCGCAACATCTGACTAACTGAGAATAGATTTAGTTCCATCCATGGAACGTGGTACACATCGAGGAAAATGAGATTCCTCCCAGTAGACTGAATCTAAATGTTGCCTTTGCCGACAATAGTGTACTCTCCCCTCCACCAAAAATAATTGAATCTGAATAAGGTTGGTAGTCAGTGAACCAGTCTTTACGGTGGATGAAATGACGAGAGGCACTTGAAATCAATGTACCAGGCAGACGACTTGACATGATCTGCTGGTCTTTTAGCCATGAAGGCGTAAAAGGCAGATTTTGTCTACTCAATGTGTTATGCATTGTTTGCTTTGGGCTACGAACTAGATTGCTTAGTTTGGGCAGCTAAGTGCTTCAGACATTCAACCTTCATGTGACCATACTTGTGGCAATAGTGGCATTGAATGTTCTTTTTCTTGGAGCCTTCTGATGCTGGAGCAGAGGGCTTCTGCTAAGAAGACTGCTGAGAATACTGTTGAGAATGAGACTTGCCCTTATCCTTCTGAAAGGATTTAGTAGCAAAGGCTTGCTCTGTGGAGGTGGAGTTGGAACTACTACCGAATTGTTGTTTCCACCGATCTTGCTGAAGAAGTGAGCAAAGATCTGTGAACTTTAGATCAACACTAGTATAAGTGATGTTGAGAGTGTCGATAAAATGCTCGTAGGACTTGGGTAAACTTTTGAGGGTTATTACCACAATGTCCTCTTCCTCCATCTTGCGTCTAATGGCAAGCAACTGATCATGGATTTCCTGAATCCGATTTAGGTGATCCTGGAGCGATTTCCGCTCATCCATGATAATAGAAAACAGAGTGTTCTTGAGAAAGAAGGCTCTGCTTTTATCTGAAGTCTCATGTAGGGTTTTGAGATGCTCTGCTATCTCAGTAGTTGTTTTGCCGGATGGAATCTGAGGGAGTTGATCATCAGCCACTGATAATTTGAGAAACATGACTGCCTCTCAATTCTGTTGGTCGTAGGCAACCTGATCAGGACCAGTTGTAGTCAGACGCTTAGTAGTACCCAGAACCACCTGATCGCTGCCGCGATATTCGAAGATGGTTAGCATTCGCTGCTTCCACATGCTATAATTCCGACCATTGAACTTCTGATTTCCCTCGAGCAGTAAATTTGTCAATGATGTCATGGCACGAATTTCTGTGAAAAACGTGTAGAACTGAGAAGGCAGGTACTTCGAGGCGAAATGTTGGAAGCCAAGAAAAATGAAGTGGAACCCAGAAGAGAGCTCAAAAAACCAAAAGAAATATGTTGTCAAATTCTAGATTCGCTAGCTCAAAAAATGAGGCATGAAAATCGAGACACCCAGAAAAAACGGACGACAACCTAGTTGAACTCTCGAAAAACCCACCAAGAATATACAATTAGATTTCCAAGACGGCACAAAATCTAAGAGTTTCGAATGAAACCCTAGCCGCTGGAAAAAAATGTCAAAAAATTGCAGATTTGTCTTAAAAATGGAGTAATTCAGAAAAATGACCATACACGGAAAAAGGACCAGACTAGGTCAAAGAAAATGGAATCGTTTTAGGTAGAGGTGACCATAATGGCGTCCATGACCAGAAGCGTCGTGCGGCTGAGAAGAGGTGTCGCGCAGCTTAGAAGAGGTGTTGTGCAGCTGAGGAGTAGTGTCGCGCGGCTAAGGAGTGGTGTCGCGCGGCTGAGGAGCAATGTCCAATAAGAAGCCGCGACCTGCAGCTTGAAACAAGGCGCGACCTGCAACTATGACCACATATTAGGGTCGCGCGAAATGCAAACCAAAACCAGGAAGCGGTTGCGCGGAAGGTAGAGAAAAAAAATGCCCAGAAACCCTAGATGGGTTTAACAACAGATTCGACAGATTTCTCAAGGAGAAATGTGAAGATCACACAGGAAATAATTTTGAAAAAAGTAGTTCAGATAATTTTGAAGTGAAATAAAAATTTCGAAAAAAATTAAAGATTTAGCTTTGATACCATATTACGGGAAGTAATTGGTTAAAATCTTGATGTTATTAACAGAGATCGAAAGATCATCATATACAAAAGAATGAACGATGTTTCCTTAGGAAACAATCGTAAAGAATAGAAACATTCTATTCTAACTAACTGAAAACTAAATATTAGAAAGAATCTAATATCTACAATAGATTACAACAGTTAAATAGATAACCATTAATAGAATATAAATATTATTTTAATAGTTTTCCCAAAAAATCAATGAGTATCTAATCAAATGGAAGACTTCTACCCATGACAATGCACTTAGAAGAATAAATATCTCATGAACTCAAATCTATATCTCCCCATGCTTTGAAGAGAAAGTGTCTCAAGCAAAGAGGACTTGAAATGAACCTATTTATTATCTAATTAAACTATTTTAAGTAATACCAAAATTATGTGGTCCATTACACCTAGATCTCTTTGACACCTATATAAGGATACCCTACCTATAGGCATGGCATAATCACATAACTGAATTTTTAATATTATATAATATATTTCATATATATTCCTTCTTTCTAGCAAATGGTATCTCTTTCCTTGGAGTGTTTCATCATCTAAATTCTCTCTCTTAGATGCTCAATCTCAAACTCAAATCCTAATCCCTAAGTCCAATAGTCTTAGGGCTGAATACTATATAGGAATTAAGAACTTCAACAAAATAGAGAATACAAAGATTAAAAGAGAATGAAAAAGGGGTCTCCGTTAAGATTTAAATTTTAGTCATATTCATACATCTTCATCCAGCACATATATTAGCCACTGAGTAATCTTCATGCCTATTAAATTGGCTAACCCTTGTGATATCCTTCATATAAACTCTTCAATATATTAAATAAAGTGACTCTTATAAGCAGCTATACTGAACTATTGACATGAACACTATAAATAAAACAATTCTAGTAACCAACATATAGATGATTATCATATATGTTGTACATATATCAAATGGAGAGGGTGGATGCGTAAGCATTGTAATGCTGAATTCCCTGATATCAGCTAATCTAGCTAATCAAAACTAAGCACTTCCTTCCTCAAAATCTGAGCATTCTTATAATAGGCGTTGTATGTGCATTCCAAATCTATGAAATGTGCATCTGTGACATTTACTTTTTCCCTAATAATGAAAACTTAGGATTTAATTGAGCTAAAGAAAAGATGATAGGCTTACATTTTGAGGTAACTCTTTCTTTGCTTCTGTGCCTGCACACTATCAGGGCCACTTTACATTCTAACTTTCTATAGAATTTTGAATAATCTGTTCATCTTTGACAGTTTTGAATCTTTATCCTACTAAATTGGAGACCTACTGTAACCCTCAGTAATATTTGTAAGAACTTCCACATTTATAACATTTCCACAGACACCTTATACTTTTTGCAATTATATCTGAGCCTAAAATAAAATTTGGAAAAGTTTCCAGAGAGAAAAAAATCCAACAATTGGGTCTTGCAAAATCAATGACTGAGTTTTTGAGTCAATTATCTTGTTGAAAGTATTCTTGTTTGACACCTCTTCTGCATTTTCAATTCTGTTACCTACAACAACCACTTTCTCCATGGAGTCTAACCAAACAAGAACAAATACCTTATAAGTGTTTGATTAAAGCCATCTATGCCATATATAATAAGGTACATTTGCAGCATATTGAGAAAGTACCAATTTAGAAATTCCATTATATACGTACACTTCTTTATTATTTCCATCCTCCGACTCTTCTTCTAATCCAACTTCAAGATTAATACTTCTGTGAGCCCCTTTTTAAGTGTTACAAGGTTATAAAAAGTTTCTTCCATATTACTTTCCAAGCTTTCCCACCATTCTCTAGAAAAACCCTTTAAAGATGGAATAACCATAGCAAGACTTCAAAGATTTTCCTCTACTCTTCAAATGTTTCCATCAATCTCATCCGGGACATAGAAGCAACACCTGTACATCCACCATTAAATTCAAAAAGGTGACTTTCTGCAAAAAAAAAAAGATTTTTTGGATGTCAACTCTTGATTTGGAATTCCTGGTCATTTCCTACAAGAAACATGTGTAACTAATTGTCTCCACAAAACAAGCTTCTCTCAAATTCCCCTTGTTTCATCTCTAGTTTTAGACTATTTTTCTTTGTGGGGGACATCTCTCATTCATTATCAATGTTGTATAATTTCTCTTTTATAAACCACACACACATTAAGAGTTCGTACACCATAGCTTTTGATAAGAAAAAGAAAAATAAAAATGGGATGACTGATCCATGGTATATAAAGAGGCAAAAGTAAATGCAGAGACAAATTAGATCGAATCGTGTATATAAACCATTAATCTTATGCAGTCAAAAAATAAAATACCTTCGAGGTACATCCAAATTTTCAAGTTCTGCTACAAAACGAGCCATGCAACGAATTCCATTTCCACACATCTGCATTTGTGTCAGTAAAGGATAATTAAATAATAAGTAAATCTCTCAATTTAAGTTGTATTTAAAAGAATATCATATACCAAAGATTTTTTTCAAAAATAATGTCCTTTTGATTGTAAACAAAAAACACTCTCTGAAAAGATACATGAGAGAGCAAGCAGAATTTCTTTCCTTCTGAAGAAACGTAAACTTTTAATACCTTAAAAATGACAGCAAATCAGAATTAGTAGAGTCGAGTGATAATATTGATTTCTTTAGATGCAAAGCTTTTGTAATGAAATAGTTAGGATCATGGCCAGCCTATGAAAGAATCAAAAACTTGTGTAACTCTGTTTGGAGCCCTGATTGTTCGCTCAAAACACTCGCCAATGGCTTCTATATGGTTATATGCCCTACTAGAGAGACTAAGGACAAGGTTTTGCAATCAGGTCCATACTTTATTGAAGGAAGAGGGGTTTTCATCAAAGATTGGGAGCCCAACTTTGACCCAACCAAGGAAACTTTGAAGGATATCCCAATGTGGATCAAGTTGAAAAATTTGCCTCGTGACTATTGGAATATTGTCACCTTACAAACTGGGAAAATTTGTAAGGTGGGAAGAAGCTCTAGATCACAAGGATCTATCCACTTACATAAGGATCTTGATTCTTTGGCATGAGGTTCTTCCTCTCCCCACTTTCCTAGAGCTGGAATCAAGTATAGGGATATGGAAGCAAACCATTGAAAAAATGGAGGATGGGGACCTAACAGCAGATTTAGGCAATCTCGAGAAGGATCTGAAAGGCAAAAGGAGGGAAGCAGATAATGTTATAGAGGAACTATTACTCTTTTCAGAAAAAGCCAGAATTTCTTCAAAGGATTGCTCAGATTTAGCACATATGATGAACACCAGAAATGTTGATGTTAATGATAGGGAAATGAACACACATCACTTTAATGAATCCCTTTGATCTAATGTTACTTAATGAAGAAAGTTGGAAAGGGGGGGATGCAGGAAAACCTAATGTCAGGTGGGGGGGATATTGAATCGACTCTAAGACAAACAGATAATTTGGAAATTGAGAACACATATTGTAACGGTCCAGAGCAGTGCAAAACATTAGTTGTAACAGCTAAAGACTGGGGTACTGGAGGATGAGCTAAGGGGAATGGATAACCACATTGTTGGGGATGCATTAACGGTTAATTATGAAGGGTGCCCTAGCTCATGGCGTGCTAACCTCCTAGAGAGTAATAAGGGATTAGAAAATCTAACAGCAAAAGGTATCCAAGTAAACAAACTAGGGTCAACACAAGAGGTGGATGATCGTAATGTACAGCCATTAGAAGATTATGAAGGGGAGGAGAAAGAGGGAGATGGAAACTATGAGCCAGCTTTTTGGATTGATAAAACTGGAAGAATGGTTAAGGATATCCCCATCTCTCCAATCAGGAACCTGGGGGACTCTTTTAAGGATGTCAGAGACAGTGGAGGTAACATAGTGGGTTTAGAAACTGGTGGGGATTCACGTAATGACCAAGACATGGATGATTTTTTGGGTTTATCAGAACAACAGGGTATCTCTGATGTAAGGACGGTGGATCAATCTGATTCTTCAATAGACAAAGCCAAAATTGGAGAGAAAAAGAAATGGGGGGCACGCACCCTAAAAATGAGACTTGTCAAGGCTAGTTGTGCTAGCAGCCAGAGAAAATTGAGATCGGGAAAAGGCCAAGCCTTTTTCCGGGAGCAATGAAGCTCCTTTCATGGAATGTCAGAGGCTGGAATGCCCCTGACAAATGTCTCTTGATCAAGCGTTGTCTTGATCAGGCGAAACCTAAGATGGTTTTTTTACAAGAAACAAAGTTAAAGAATGAGGATTTTGACCTTTTGCAAAGAAATTTTATAGATGGAAAAGTTTATTTGCAGAGGCGGAAGGTGCTTCTGGCGGTTCGAGGATACTTTGGAATGAATCCTCAGTTACTATCCACATCATCCAAAAAAAAGGTATTGAATGTGGGTAGTGGTTGACTCAAAACAACTTTTATCAAGATTCCACATAATTAATGTCTACGGACCCAATAATCCAAGGTTGAAGCAAAATCTGTGGGTGGAAATCTCTGTGATGTCTTAAGTGCTCATTCTGAGGAATTGTTTCTGATTGTTGGGGATTTCAATGCAATTGTTAGACCCGAAGATAAGAAGGGGGGAGCTGGTTGGTCAGGTCAAAGTCAAAGGGATTTCAGCAACTTTATCATGGATAACGGTTTGGTGACTTTACATGGACTAATAGGAGACTGGGATTTAATAATATTGCAAAAAAACTGGATAGATTCCCTATATTTGGAGATTAGGCCTCAAGTTGGATTTGTAATGCAGATATTCTCCCATATACAGGTTCAGATCATTTCGCAATATGCTTGAGAATCCATGATGATGCCACTCCTGAACGTTGCCCTTTTAAATTTGAAGCAATGCGGTTAAGAGCAGAAGGCTTTGATGATTTGGTAAAGTATTGGTGGATTCATGCCCCTTCAAGGGTAGGTACCAAAGCTTTCTTGTTCAATAAAAAATTACAGTATTTAAAAGAAAAACTGAAAGTATGGAACAGAGAGTTTTACGAACATTTTTGTAGAAAAAAATAGAATTGAAGGAGATTTAAAAACATTGAACGAGAAAGTTATATTACAAGGCATGACTAATACAGAATTTGCAGAAGAAAATGCCTTGATGAAAGAATACTCAAAAATATTAGCCAGAGAGGAAACATATTGGAGACAAAAGTCAAGGGAACTATGGCTGAAAGATGGAGATCGTAACACCAAATTTTTACATAATTCAGCAAAGGTCAAAAGAGCAGCAAATAGGATATTTTCCATTAAAGATCATAATGGGCGCTTGCTGGAGTCTGGAAAGGAGATTAACGAGGAAACAATTGGATATTTATCAAATATTTTTAATGAAGATAGACAGAACAATAATGTTGTTGAGGAGGTGTTAAACATCATTCCAAGTTGTATTTCTGAATCCCAGAATGCATTCCTAATGGCTCCCACTACTATGGATGAGATAAAATTAGCCATGTTTGATATGGGGGGAGATAAGGCCCCTAGGCCGGATGGCTATACTGCACTCTTTTACCAATATTTTTGGGGTTTGTTGGGGGAGGAAATCTGGGGGTTGTGGAGGAAGCTCGCACTGGGGGTTTCATCTTAAAGAATTTCAATAATACATTTATTGCTCACACCTAAGAAGGAGGTGATTGCAGGTTTTGATGACTTTCGCCCAATTGCATTATGCAACAAATCTACAAGGTTATATCCAAAGTGATAGCTAACAGGTTAAAGCAGGTTTTTGATAGTGTTTTTTTCAGAGGAATAAAGTGGGTTTGCTCCAGAAAGATCTATTTTTGAAGGAATTATTGTGGCGCATGAAGCTATTCACTCAATTAGAACTACAAAGAGAGATTGAATGATGGTTAAGCTTGATATCAGAAAGGCATGTGATGAAGTTGACAGAGACTTTCTCCTGAAAGTGTTGGCGAAGTTTGGTTTTGCAAGTAAATGGGTTTCCTGGATAAGCAGTTGCATCTCAACGGTGAGGTTATTTATTATTGGCAATGGAAGCCCACAAGGATTCTTTGAAACTAATAAAGGAATAAGGCAAGGTGATCCTATATCACCCTTCTTATTTATAATTATGGCGAAAGCGCTCGGCAAATTAATTAACTCCAAAAAGAGGAGTGGTGTGTGGCATGGAATAAAAGTTGTTGATGGTGAACCCCCTATCTCCCATTTGCAATTCACAGATGAGACTTTCTTAGCTGGTGAGGCATCGATTAGAGAAGCAAAAATGATGAAATCAACAATTGATAAATACAGTGATGTAGAATCAACTGGAGGAAATCGGAGATATACTTTTTTAATACCCCTCTTTAGAGGCAGAGAGAGATTTGTCAAATTTTGGGGATGAGGAAAGGCTCTTTACCTGCAAAATATTTAGGCATTCCTTTATTTGGTGGAGCATGTAGATCTGATTTGTGGTCGGATTTAATTACTTCATGCTCGAAAAAGATGGAAGGATGGAGGGGTAAGTGGCTATCTTCTACAGGTAGGATTCTAATGCTTAAATCAGTAATATCTGCTATTCCTATTTTTTCTATGATGTGCTTGAGGATCCCAACCAAAGTCATAAATAAAATTGGACAACAAATGAGAAAAATCTTCTGGAATGGTGCTAATCAAGATGACAAAATACCTTTGCTCGCATGGGACAAGGTTTGTCAACCTAAAAATAGAGGGGGTGCCAGCATTAGAGATTGGCACTTGATGAATACTGCCCTTGGTGCCAAATTGGTTTGGAGCATCTTCACAAACCCTAATAGACTGTGGGTGAGAATCATTAGAGCAAAATATCTGGACTCATTTGAAAACAACAGAATACTCACAATAAGGAATCCCCCTAGAGGATCTGCAATATGGAATTTCATCAAATCTTGTAGACATATAATCACTGAGCATATCACTTGGAAGATTGGAGATGGTAAGAAGGCAAAATTCTGGGAGGATTTGTGGAATGGTTATCCAACATTAAAGGATTCTACTGAGTTGCATGATCTACGAATGCATTTTGTTATGTCATGGGGAGAGAATGTTGTGAATTACTTTGAAAGGAAGTGGTGGTACCCTAAATTTTGAGAATCTAGAAGTCCCAATCCATTATCAAGAAGAAAGTTTCTCCTTACTAAAAAAATTAAAGGAAGGAAGCTTTATGACACAAATAAATTGAACTAACTAATCGAAGCCTTCAGAAAATGCTGGAATTTCAGCCTGCTACAAAGATGATGCCGATAGAGGCTGAAGATGGTCGAATTTTAAAAATCTAAAACCGACCCAGTTCGGGAAATCAAATTTCCTTTCTCCAAAAAAAATCTTAGCTTTTTATGATGTGTTTTGGATTTTTGACCAAAGCCAAATCCGAAAGTTAGGTAGTTATTTTTTAGTTAGTTTAGTGTTTTTTCAAAATATTTTGTAATAAGGGTTGTATCTTTTCACCTTAAAGTGGTGTGAAAGCCACTCACACATATATATACATAATATAAAATGTAAAGAGAGGAATAAAAATATAATATAATTTCATATATTTGGATATTTTTAATCAACGTGTATAACATGGACCTGGATGTACTGTTTTTTTAAAATCAATAAAGATAAGTCCTTTTTCTTTCACATGTGTAATAGTTTTATTATCATTTTACAATTAGTCCCTCGGATAAACCAATAGAACTTCT
>MU223623.1:326239-351262 GCA_018584345.1 Thuja plicata
TTCATTGTTATAGTTTTGTGATATCTTATCTATCTATTTATTTTAATTTACATAAATATTTACTAAACATTCTTTCAATTACTCAAAGTATTTCAGTTTACAGTTTATGATATATTGCTTACAATTTGATTTATTCAAGCCTACTTACCATACTTTGAGAGACAGAAGTTTGAGTTCCATACACAATTTATCTGCTATAAAAAGCCTGTTCAGGTGAAGGTTCACCTGCCTTGGTCCTGCAGAGCCAGAAGTGCAGGGGAAGAGGATCATAATCGATCATTCCCGTTAGTTGGCCAAAAACAATTGGTTTTCTAAACATTGGATTGGCAAGTCCATAGGAAATCCAATTCAGCATTTTTGGGCACCAACAGGAAGGAAAGCTTACTTGGATGGGAATGAAGTTGGAAAAATTTAAATAATGAAGGATTGTCCAAGCATCAAAAGAGAATGATGAGAGATGTTTATGAGTCGAGGAACATAACTTTTATTGTGGTAAAGATAATATTGTTTGGTGTGGTTCTAAAAGCGGGAAATATTGTATCAAGCTGGGCTATCAAATATTGGAAGATAATGATAACAGAGAGCAGTGGCCTACAAGATTATGTTGGGGTAAGGATTGTTTACCAAAGGTTGGTGTTTTGCTTGGTTGGCGACAAGGGGAAGGATTCTTACAAGGGAGAGAAGAAGGCGTTTGGAATATATGGGCCCAACTAAGTGTGTATTATGTGAAGAAGCTGACGATGTGGATCATCTCCTTGTCCAATGCAAGATTGCAAGTCAATGTTGGGAAATGGTTAAAGCAAAGTTGGGTTGGCAGAGCCCTCTACAGAAAACACAATTCGGGACTTATTCTTGAGTTGGCCTACAAGTCATAGCAAATCAATGCTATCTGGTATATGGGACATTAGCCCATCGATTGTAATATGGGAAATTTGGAAGGAGCGTAACAAAAGGATTTTTGTGGATAAGGGAGTGTCAACTCAAAGGCTCCTTTATAGAATTAACCAATCGATTGAGGAAGTGTTGACCTCGTTTGCATGTAAGAAAGCACTCAACTGTCCATTCACAAGTAGTGAAAGAAGAATTCAAAATAATTGGCCGGGTGTTTAAATCAAGCATATTGGGCTAGGTGGAGACAATAGTAAAGCTGCAAAAGCAAAAGATTGTTGTAAGTGGCAACAACCCGAAGCTAGGTGGATCAAAGTTAATTTTGATGGTGTTTCAAAAGGGAATTCGAGCAGTTTTGGTGCTAGGGTGATTGCAAGAAATTGGGAAGGGGAGACTATGGCTTTCAGTGCTGAGAGACTTGCAGAGGGGACAAACAACATGGCAGAAGTGAAAGCACCATTATTGGGTGTAAGAATGGGATTGAAACTGGGAGTAACAAAACTACATTTAGAGGGCGACTCGCTAATTATTGTAAATGCTATTATGAAACAAAATACGGAGGCTTGGCGCTTACAACCCATTATTCAAGTAATTGTGAATCTATTGAAGCTTTTTAAAGATTTCAAAATAACACATTAGGAGATCGGGGAATATGGAAGTTGATGCAATGTCAAAATGGGCAACTTCATTTGAGAAAGTGGGAACTTATGAAAATTTGAATATATTGTCCGTTGTTCAAGAGTAATGCAATCGTGTCCTCATCTTTCTGACAAGATTATATGGCATGTGAAAGTTTTAAAAATAGAGTTTTGGGAGATGCACGATGTAAACAAAGAGCTGAAATATGATACGGAGGAGACGGCTGAAAGGACAGATGGCATATGCAATATAATTTTTAACTGTGCCCAATGCTCTGAAATGATAACGGCAGCCAGTGTTGTGTGTCAAGTAGTGAAGTTGAACTATTATGATGTAATAATGAAAGGTTTGGTTATTGCTTCATTCCTAAATAATCGTGCCTAGGCACCCGTTCTGCTGATTTCAATCATGGCAAGGGATGTCTCTCTAAGATTTAGGTTTTTATGGCATGTCAGAGAAGATCGATGACACAACGGAAAGGACAAATTGCCCATTTCAAAAACATAAAGGACGTGTCGTGAAATTCGTGCTTCTTGCCTCTTATATTATTGCCCGTGGAGAGTTGTGGAGTGCAATTTCCCTCAACAAATCCCAGGAAATAACTTTCTTCTGCCCTGTACTTTGATTTTTGCCAACCTAAAATTGTTTTGTTAGTAGCTTTTGTTTGCAGAACAGTGTTGGAGTGATTATGGAGGCAACTTTCACTCTGAAACCGACGGCCTAGAAGCAACAAAAAGGTTTTTGGCTTGGTTAAGAAGTCGAAGTTGCAAAAGCTTTTGAAATGGGCGAACAAGGAGCTGATGGAAGCAGTTTTTGAAACGTTGGGCCCTAAATTTCAAGAGGCAACACATAGGGGCAGGCTAAATGTTGATATTGCCTCCATGATATTGGCGTGCCCTCTTGAGTTGGATGAGGATTTTGATGTGATTAGATGGGCTATGCATGCTCTTTTTGAGGATGATGTACTGGGTGGGTTGGAATCTTTCTTGGAGTGGGCATGGCCTGGAATGGGCTTTGATTATTCAGAAGGCATTGTTGATGACGAGATGGCACTGGTTGAGGGTCGGGTCCCTTTTATTTGCTGGCATCATAGGGTTGAAAAGGGCGAATACAAAATTGGTCAACTTATTGGGTGGGAAAGCCTTAAGTTGGCTCTTCGAAACCATGAGGCTAATAGTGAAGGGGATGATGAGGGGCCTCCACAACGTGCTCCAAGGAGAAGGCGTGCAAACAGAAGAGGTAGAAGGGGAAGAAAGGTTTAGCCTCTTTTGGGTCGTTGTGTGGATGCTGGTGGTGAAGAAAAGAAATGAAGGTTTTTCAAAATTTTGAAAAACTTTTTGGGTGGCTTTTCGATAGTGGGAAGCTGTGAATTCAGAGAAATTTTTGGAAATGTAGGGAGGTCCACCATCCATTTTGTCTGTTGCATTTTGTTGCTGCTGCTGCTGGCCAAAGATAGTGGCAGGTTTTGCTCGATGCATGGAGAAGAATGGGGATGCAGAGCTCTCATATACGGATGGTACGATTAGGGTATGATAATGTTGCTATCACCGATGAAACGCGGTAGATGATCGATGGAATATTGATACAATTATTTAAGATAGATATTGTCCTCTTAGCTTAGTATGTCTATAGAGAAACGTAAATGCCACACAGGCAAAGCCTCTTGTATAGTCTGTTTTGAATGGGTGTATGCAGTGCTTCTTAGATAGATGTAAAAGGAGTGTTAAAGTGGGTGGAGAGTGGGAAAATTACAGAATTAAGTATACATACTTGAAATGCAAATCTTTATTTTTAATATCAATAAAATATCACTATTATTGAGAAAAAAAAAGTAGATTTTGAATTCAAAGATTCATCTCCCTTCAAATTTTCAGTCCAAGCTAAAGAAGTTTAATTTTTGCACAAAGCACAAGGTCACTCAAAAATTTTGTACTGAAACCAAATCAAACTTTCACGCAAAAGGTAAGTTTTCTTTGGACTGCACGATCTACTCATTGTTAGAATTTCAACTCAAACCCAAAAATTTAATTTCACCACAATTTCCAACGTTTCCCAAAATACTCACACAAAAGAGGAATATGAAGATGTTGTAGAAGAACTTAGCAAAGCACTCTATACCTTCCCTGTCTATTTTTTAATCAAAAATAAGGAAGTTGAAACCAGCTCAAATAACCCATAGGGTACCTGCAACCCTAGGATGCACTATTATACAAGAGTAAAATCAATAAGGACAGTTGCATATCCAAAATGTAAACTGCGCCTACAAATCCAAAAGATTGAGAAAAACTTTCCCAAAAAATATCATAGAAAACTTAATATTGTATCAGTAAAGATAATGCTAGATTATGTGAAACTGTGTGATCAAATAGGGCAACCCCAAGGTTTACACCACGAACATATGACTTTGTGTTGGTTATAGACTCAGTGAATTGATGTGATATCGTTGGTAACACACAAAGGGACTCACACTATTTTTTCTAGACTTATCAACTTTCTCTAAAAGTGGTTGGAACTTGAATATAGTGTTAGGAATAACAGTCCACAAGCACAACTGAGAGGGGGGGTGAATTAGTTGTGATACAGAATATTAAACTTTAAACTTAAACTTTATAAACCAAACTTCAATGCAAATGATAACACAGTAAATGCCAACACAATAACACAATACTTGTTGTCAAGAAAACCCTGTTAAAGGTAAAAACCCTAGTGGGAATTAGCACCCACAAATGATGTACTGAGAGTATAGTATCCCTATAAAAAGATTTAGCCCTGTTAGGATCTTATTACAACATTACAGTACATAGTCCTTGTTAAAGGACAGACCCTGTTAGGAGTCAAGAGTAACAGTGGCTCACTGCCCAGGCACACTGCCAAAAGAAGGTTAATGCCACCGTCAAGGATTTACAATCTGAACAAGTGTATATAGAAAATATACAATCTAGTGAACTGTCTGATAGCAACTGTCTTTGCTTGGTCAGTTCCAATGAAGTATACTTATCACAAACTCTGCTCTACATCCAGCAGCCAACAAGCCTCGCAACTTTCACACTTCTCTGTCTTTTCAATCTCTACCACATCTTTCCAAAAGAAAAGATCTCTCATATATACCCTATTACAATAATTCATTAGGTCGGCCAATTAAGCTTTCCCAATATACAAATAATTAATTAGGTCGGCCAATTAGGCTTTCCCAATATACAAATAATTGTTTAACCCCTTGCTAAGATACACACGGTACCTATAACAAGTAACAATCAATTACAATACATCAGTTGTACTCCAAGATCCGCAATTCACGCTCACAATTCATAATACACGTTACATGTCTGAAGTCGGCCACCAAATAGGTCGCCTCCAGAATACATGCCACAGCTGACATCACCAATACTCTCACAACTATCGATCAACAACAAACATTCCTCAATGTGTACTTAGTCATCCCATAAGCTCGCATACGCTGAAACATCTTCATCTGTAAGATATACACAAAATACAGAGACCTACTATGTCAAGCATTACTGTCACAGTCCAGAAACCAGTCTTCACTAAATCATCTATAACATCACCAATATGTAACCTCAAGTCAAGCGACCTTAGGAATAAGGTCATCACACATCCTTCTTCATATCCTTGTCTTCGATCGTTCTGAATCATCCATACAGTGTTTGTACACTTCTTCCAGTCAAATAACCAGTCTGTTCTCTCCACAGAAACATATGTTGACATCAATGACAAAACATGAATATCAACAGCATAAATAGTACCCAAATCTGATATCATCCAACAATCTCCCCCTTTGGCATTGATGGCAACATATGGGAAAATCCATCAACCTAAAATGTGCTCTCTCAATACAATCTTCTCAATATCCTCAATACAAATCTCCCCAAAACAGTAGGGATTTTCACATAGAATCTTTCCCCCTTTGGCAGCAATGGCAAAGGGTGCCATAACCCATCTGTAATCTTCTGTAAGGTGTAGCTTTTTCAAATCTTCATGTCTAACGGCCAGGTGCAAAATCACCCAAATGTGCTCCATAGTGTTCCTGTGATCACTCCCCCTAAGGAGTAGATCCATACATCAAGTCCAGACAATGATATAGCTCTGAAAGCCACTGGACTAATGCATGTCTGCATCAATTAATTACCACTGGAAGGGGTTCTCACCCCAAGCATGCTTCTGAGATATTCAAAAGCATCTTTTGGCAAAGGTTTTGTAAATATATCTGCTATCTATTCCTTTGTGCTAATATACTCCATTCTAATCTCTTTCTCTACTACCTTCTCCCTCAAGAAATGATACTTAATGGAAATATGTCTAGTCTTTGAATGCATTACAGGATTCTTCGACATATTCACTATCCTAGTGTTATCACAGTGGATAACCACTGGCTTTTCAAAAATTATTCCAATGTCCTTCAGCATTTGTTTCATCCAAACAACTTGTGTACAATTTATTGCGGCAGCAACATACTCTGATTCAGCAGTAAACTGAGCAATACAATCCTGCTTCTTACTTAACCAAGAAACCAGTCTTATCCCAAGGAAAAATGCTCCACCACTTGTACTCTTTCTATCATCCACATTACCTGCCCAATCAGCATTAGTATAAGCCTGCAAAATAAAGTCATCTGATTTTTCATACCACAATCCATATTCTATTGTGCCTTTCAAGTATCTGAAAATTCTTGTCACAGCAGCAAGGTGTGTCTCTTTAGAATCTACTTGATATCTTGCCACAAGTCCAACTGCATTGGAAATATCTGGTCTCGTGTGAGTTAGATATTGTAGACCACCAATCATCGATCTGTACTTTGTCTGAAAAACACTTTGAATCTCGTCATTACTAGTTAGTTTGTATCCAGTCACCATGGGTGTCCAAACAGGTCTACAATCTTCCATTCCAAACTTTTTCAACATTTCCTTAAGATACTTGGTCTGAGATATAAAAATACCATTCTTACTCTGATTAATTTGCAAACCAAGAAAAAAATTTATTTCACCAATCATTGACATTTCAAATTCATTTTCCATTTCTTTAGAGAACTTTTTACTCATCTTATCATTGCCTCCAAAAATGATATCATCAACAAAACTTCTATGATTAAGATTCCATCTTCATCAGTTCTTGAATATAAATTACTGTCTGCATTACCTTTTCTGAAACCAAGACGAAGTAGATACTTGTCCAGTCTTGCATACCATGCTCTTAGTGCTTGTTTCAATCCATACAATGCTTTCTTCAACTTACAAACCATGTCTTCATTTTCTGTCAAAGGAAATCCATCAGGTTTCTCTATGTATACTTCTTCCAAATCTCCATTCAAGAATGTTGATATACTTTAAAGTCTTTATATATAGCATAAGCAAGAAATAATCTCACAGCTTCTAGCCTGGCAACAGGAGCAAATGTTTCTTCAAAGTCTATGCCTTCTTGTTGCGAGTAGCCTTTACAAACTAGTCTAGCCTTATTTCTTACCATTGTTCCTTCCTTGTCAATCTTATTTCTGAAAACCCATTTAGTTCCTATCAATTTTTTGTTCTTAGGTCTTGGAACCAATTCCCAAGTATTGTTTTTCTTTATCTGTTCAAGTTCTTGCATAGCTTCAGTCCAAGATTCATCTCTACATGCTTCATCAGTAGTTTTCGGTTCAACTTGAGAAATTAAACAAATTTCATCTCTCACTCTAGATCTATCATCATACCTTTACTTGCATCACCAATGATTTGTTCTTCAGGATGGTTCTTAACATACCTCGGAGTCTTAGGAGCCTCTGTAAGCTCAATTAATTCATCTTCAATCTCATTATCAACCGTCAAAGGTTCTTCAAGTTCAGCAGTGACCTCTTTTATTTCTGAAATTTGACCACAGTCATACATTCTTTCCTGAATCTGAAACTTTTCATCTATCCTCACATTAGCGCTTTCAATCAACTTCCTCAATCTCAGATTGAAACATTTATATGCTTTGCTCTTAGTAGAATAACTAAGAAAAATACCTTCATCACTTCTAGCATCAAACTTCCCTATCTCATCATCTCTTTTGATATAACATTTACTTCCAAATATTCTGAAATATTTTACAGGAGGTGTATGATCAAACAATAATTCATAAGGAGTCTTACTTGTACCTTCTCTGATCTAAATTATGTTCGAGATGTACACAACAGTACCAACAACTTCCCTCCAATGAACATGTGATACATTTCCTTCCCGCAGCATCTAATATTTTTTTGTTTCTTCACTCTGCTTTCCCATTCTATTGTGGTGTCCTAGGTGCAGATATTTGTCTGAATATTCCATGCTGCTCACAGTAGGAATTAAATAAATCCGATGTAAACTCACCACCTCTGTCTGATCTCAAACATTTTATCTTTAAACCAGATTCATTCTCAACTTTTGCTTTGAATAACTTGAATTTGTCAAATGCTTCAAATTTCCCTCTCAAATATGTAACCCACATCATCCTAGAAAAGTCATCAACAAAAAGTATAAAGTACCTTTCACCATAATAAGATCTTGTTCTTGTAGGACCACACAGATTTGTATGTACCAGATCCAACTTCCCTTTTGCTGAATAAGATTTGCTTTTAAAACTGCTTCTAGTCTGCTTCCCCATAACACACTCTCTACACATAGTGTTAGATGGCTTCACAATCTTAGGTAGATCTCTTATAGCATTAGTCATACTTGCCTTCACAATGTTATCAAAGTTAACATGACAAAATCTTCTATGTCATAACCAATTGTCATCAACCTTCGCAATAAAACAAGAAGCTTCATATGTATTCAATTCAAATACATTGCCTCTAGATTTAGTACCAGATGCGATCTAGTCTCTTGTTTTACTTCTGATTGAACATTTCCCATCAATGAATTTCAATTGATAACCTCTGTCCACTAACTGCCCAACACTCAACAAATTATGCTTAAGTCCATCAACAAGCAGTACATTGTCAGTATTAGTCTTTCCATTTAGAGAAATAGACCCAACTCCAATGATACTCTTAGGAGTATTGTCACCAAATCTAACAACACCACCATCATATCTTTTCAGACTCACAAACTTATTTTTATCTCCAGTCATATGATGTAAACAACCACTATCTATAACCCATTCAGATTTTTTTTCAACACGGGATACTAAGGCTTTTTCTTCATGTAGAGGTTCATCATCCTTAATAGCAATAAATCCAATTTCATCATAGTCACCATCATCATCAGATACGCCTTCACTAGCATAATAACATTTCTTATCTTTTTAATACTTAGATTTGTAAAACTTAGGTTTATGCTTTGGAACCCTTGTCGGGCATCGAGATGCAAAATGACCAATCTTGTTACATGAAAAACATTTCAAAGGTAATTTGCCTTCAAATTTACCCTTACCTCTCTTTTCTCTTCTAGCGATCAGGGCTACCACTTCATCTAGCTTTCTCTCTTCCTCCTGTATCTGTTCCCATTCATCAGCATAGTCTCCAAGCTCTTCTCTCAAGTCACCATTGCTGGTGTTCGCAATTCCAGATAAGGTCTTTTTGTTTCTATGGACAATCGCCTTGAATGCTGACTCTACTTTAGGTAAAGTATCTCCCAGTTTTGCAGCCCCAAAAGTAGTAAGTTTCCCAATCAACATCTCTCTAGTGAAGTTCGAAGTCAAAGGTATAATCTCCTCTATAGCTTGTACTTTAGTTTTGTGTATAGCTGTCAAAGATCTGAGTATCTTCGCAATCACTTCTTCCTCACTGTAAGTACCTCTAGAGTTTTTGATGCCAGTAACCACTTCAATAATTCTTTGTGCATATGCCCTAATGTTCTCATTGTCTCTCATCTTCACTGATTCCATCTTTGTATTCCAGTTTTGTAGCTTTGCCTGTTTAGTAAACTTATCTCCAATATAGAGTGCTTCCAATCTTGTCCAAATCTCATGTGCAGAATCCAAGTCTTTTACCTCTATGAATTCACCTTCAGAAAGTGCGTTGATCAATGATTCCCTTGCGACCATATTACATGAAAATAGCTTCTTATCATCTTCAGTAGCCTTCTCCAATTCATCCTCAGTCGCTATCATTTCCTTCTTTTTCGTGATCATCTAGTAGTCAATTCCCAAACATAGCAAATGTGTTCTCATCTTGCTCTTCCAACTGTCAAAGTTTTCAGGATAAAATTTCGGACTATCCTTCCTGTAGTAAGTCATCTTCAAGATCACCTCAAGCTGTTAAGCTTTCTCTCTCTAAGGACCAGTAGCTCTGATACCAATTGTTAGGAATAACAATCCACAAGCACAACTGAGAGGGGGGGGTGAATCAGTTGTGATACATAATATTAAACTTTAAACGTTATAAACCAAACTTCAATGCAAATGATAACACAGCAAATGCCAACACAATAACACAATACTTGTTGTCGAGGAAACCCTGTTAAAGGTAAAACCCCGGTGGGAATTAGTACCCACAAATGATGTACTGAGAGTATAGTATCCCTATTAAAAGATTTAGCCCTGTTAGGAGCTTATTACAACATTACAGTACATAGTCCTTGTTAAAGGACAGACCCTGTTAGGAGTCAAGAGTAACAGTGGGCTCACTACCCAGGGACACTGCCCAAAGAAGGTTAATGCCACCCTCAAGGATTTACAATCCGAACAACTGTATATAGAAAATATACAATCCAGTGAACTGTCTGATAGAAACTGTCTTCGCTTGGTCAGTTCCAATGGTGTATTTTTATCACAAACTCTGCTCTACATCCAGCAGCGAACAAGCCTCGCAGCTTTCACACTTCTCTGTCTTTTCAATCTCTACCACATCTTTCCAAAAGAAAAGATCTCTCATATATACCCTATTACAATAATTCATTAGGTCGGCCAATTAAGCTTTCCCAATATACAAATAATTAATTAGATCGGACAATTAGACTTTCCCAATGTACAAATAATTTTTTAACCCCTTGCTAGGATACACGCGGTACCTATAACAAGAAAACATCAATTACAATACATCAGTTATACTCCAAGATCCGCAATCCACGCTCACAATTCATAATACACGTTACATGTCTGAAGTCGACCACCAAATAGGTCTCCTCCAGAATACACGCCACAGCTGACGTCACCAATACTCTCACAACTATCGATTAACAACAAACATTCCTCAATGTGTTGTCAGTCATCCCATAAGCTCGCATACGCTGAAACATCATCTGTAAGATATATGCAAAATACAGAGACCTGCTCTGTCAAGCATTATTGTTACAGTCCAGAAACCAGTCTTCACTAAATCATCTGTAACATCACCAATATGTAAAACCTCAAGTCAAGCAACCTTAGGAATAAGGTCATCACACATCCTTCTTCATATCCTTGTCTTTGATCATTATGAATCATCCGTACAGTGTCTGTACACTTCTTCCAGTCAAATAACCATTTTGTTCTCTCCACAGAAACATACGTTGACATTAGTGACAAAACACGAATATCAACAGCATAAATAGTACCCAAATCTAATATCATCCAACATATAGCCCAATCAAGCATCTAAAGTTTGAACTAACTAAAACAAATACTTAGCCCCTGACAAGCAATACAATACTTAGTTCCTTATGAGCAACATCTTAGAAATTTCTACTAGAAGCTTTGAAATTACTACTGGAAGCCAAACAGTGGAAGACCAAAAGTTGCCAATTTGAATTTCATCTTAGATGTCACTTTGGAGATTTGAACTTGGATCTCCACAATGAGAACCTATTGATGTGTGTTTTATGCCACTCACCAACACAAAATAAAATACTAAGTATTCCATCATCTCTTGAACAAGGAAACCTAAGATGCTAGACAATGTGAAATGGTGTGATCAAATAAGGGAACCCCAAGGTTTACACTGTGAACATACGACTTTGTGTTGGATATAGACTCGGTGAGCTGATGTGATATTGTTGGTAACACACAAAGGGACTTACGTATTCTTTCTAGATTTATCACTTGCAAAGTGGTTGGATAAAGGTTAGTGAATCTAGACTACTTCTAGCACCTAAGGATAATGATAACAATGGATAATGCTAAGATATTGGAATTCTTTAAACCTAGCTTTGCTTTGCCATGAGAAAACAACTACACAAAACATTTTCATATTGTAATATTCACTCAAATACCCAATACTAGCACAATCCAAATGAACATCCACAATCGAATTAGTGCTTCAGCGGGTTCAGACTGATCATACACTGCAATTTGCAATCAACAAACTACAAATACTATGAACCAAGAAATTCATTCTCTCCATGAAAATCAATGAATTTTAACTAGCACTTGAGAAGTAGAAACCACGCAAAATATTGAAACAACACACAAAGACCCACCATATCTTCAATGAAAATCATGTATTCATTCCAACATGGTCTTGGAAACAATTCTCCTCCTATTACTACTTCTACATGTTGCTCCTAATACTAATCTTCCAATGCCTTTACAAATGAGAAGGCCAAGCCTTTTATAGACTTCTCAATTACAATGAAGGGCCTAGATTGATTCTAAATCAACGGCCAAGATAATTCAATTGAAACCATAATTGGCGTAGTTACAACTACCACCTACATACATTTAATGTCATCCAATGAGAAGATTACAAATCTTTAAGTACATTTCCTTTCAAGGATGAACCAAGGAGAAAATTGATTGTAGTATTGCATTGAATGCCTTCCACATGTCCAACTATGAATGAGTCGGGTTAGATGAACTTGGACGTGTCGACTTGGAATTACTTGATTGGCTAGAGATGAGTAGGCACCATGTCAGCATGTATATCTTGCAATTTTTATCATCAATTCAGAAAGAAGAAATATCTCTTGATACTCAACATTAGCCTTCTAACTGTGAATAACTCTTCTGAAACTATCAACTTCTTGTGAATGATTGTGATGGTTCATATTCCCCAATTGCTTCATCTTCAATGACTCGGAATCCTTTATCATATTCTTGAATGTCTTTATCTTGCCTTGATCTTCTTTAATGACTTGAAATTGTCAAGCTTCGTGTTGTTGAGTTCTTCATTTCGATCTTGGATAAGATTGTGATAGCATTCTTCATTTGTAGAGCCATTGCCTTCCTTAGACATCTTGTATTACTTCTTAAGGTGTGAGTCTTGTCTTGAACCTTCCTTGATGCTAAGTCTTCTTTATCTTCATCTTGAACACGTTGATCTTGATGTTGTCTTCCTTCACTCTCCGTCATCTTCCTTGAACATGTTGATCTTGTGTTCTTTTATATATCTGATTCTTCATTCTCCATCATTCCACACGCTTCCTTCACGTTCCTTGCATCATTCTTGAAAAGAAAGAGAACACTTGAAAGCATGAAAGAAAGATGAAACCCCTAAGTTAATTATAGAATTCCTTGATGCTGAGCCTTCTTTATCTTCATCTTGCACACGTTGATCTTGATGTTGTCTTCCTTCACTCTCCATCATCTTCCTTGAACATGTTGATCTTGTGTTCTTTTGCATATCTGATTCTTCATTCTCCATCATTCTACACACTTCCTTCACCTTCCTTGCATCATTCCTAAAAAGAAAGAGAACACTTTAAATCATGAAAGAAAGATGAACCCCTATGTTAATTATAAAATTACCTTGAATGAAATACAAGAACTCTAATTTCATTTTAATGAACTTGAGATTTTCATGATAAACAGCTCTCCTAATATTGGGATTTTTTCTATGGAATTGGATTTGCATTTGGAATGAGGAAACGTGATTTCGTCCTTCACAATCTTGTCAAAATTTATGCATTTTACCTTTCTTGCTGAAAACTAAATGTTAACACATTCTGATTTTATCTCTGATTTTTGCCCCTTAGGATTGATTGCAACTCAAATTTATGATATAAAGTTCGCACCTCAAGCTGCAAATGTTCGCTCTTTTACTCTGATTTTCTGCCTTGAATTGGGTTTGAATAATGCTTTGTAATGGCATTCTTTAAATTTCTTATATAGCGCTTAAGATGTTTAATGAAGGGTTGCAATCCATTCAATTCAAAGAGAGCCGACCCCATTATTGCCTCATTCAGATTTTGATTTTGCATTTAAATTGTTCTTTCAAGAGGGCTCATCAAGGGATTTGCAATTTTATTAAAGTAGCTGGCCTTATTAGCCTTTTCATTTGCCATTCAATTTCAACTCCTGTCCTTGATCAACGCCCACCTAGTTCTAAACCTCATCAATTCAAACTTGCACAAAAAATGTTCATATTTATCCTTGGGCGCTATTTCTCACTTCAGCTGGACTCTTAGGGCGCAAATCCATGTTTCAGCTGGACTATTGGGGTGCATATTCATGTTTAAGCTGGACATTTTGAGCACAAATACATGTTTGAGCTGGAAATGAGAAGCAAGGTGAGCTCATTTTAGCATTTTAGCTGGAATTTCCCAAGCAAGGCAGACGCATTTTAGCTGGAATTTCCCAAGCAAGGTGGGCTCATTTTAGCCTTTTAGCTAGAATTGATGAAGGGAACTCAAAATTTAGGTGAAATGATCTAGCCCAAGGTCGGAAATTCACAATTTAGCAGGAGTTTCCAAGGGGAAATTCATGTTTTAGCTGGAATTCCTTGATTTTTTGCTTTTCCACTAAGGATTTTCACTTTTCAACTCAAGAATTCCTAATTTTGTTTAAGGATTTTCACTTCTTTATTTTGGGATTCTTTTTTTCACAAGGATTTTCATTTTATTTTTGGAATTCATCTTGTAAACAAGGATTTTCATTTTCAACTTAAGGAAATTCCATTGCAATTTTCCATTTTTTCCTTGCCTTCTCTTTCAAACTTGGAATTTTTTATCTCTTCCTCGCTTAGCATTTATCCAAATATCGAATTTTCACTTTTCCAAATAGCAACTTTACAAATTTCATTTTCAAACATAGATTTTTCAAAACAACACCATCTCGACTTACTCAAGTATTAGAGTGGAAACTTGACCTAGAGGCGGTTTTCCAAAAGGAAATCCTCTTCAAAATAGGATTTTGCAATTGAGACTCAATCCTTACAAAATTCTTCATTCCCGATCTCAACCTAAGGATTTTTGACTCAACTCACCCATTCTTGGAGGCTAAGAAACCCGAAAAATGTTGCAAACCTAAGGACAACTAAGCAAAACATTAAGCTAGAAAATGAAAAAAAAAGAGGGGGTCCCCATTTGCAATGGAGCTTGTGTGTTGACAACACAACAAAACCCAATGCTTTAAACACTTAATATCAAGCCCTTGAATTGTTACCTGTTTCAATAAAGGGGGTAGCTTCTAACACAAGCTACTACACAACCAGAGCAACTAGATAAAGAAACCTGTTTATCCATGAGTTCCAGAATCATCTACTTATTTGAGGGTCTCTACCAAATCACAACAGATTACCCTTTTCTATAACCAACATGTTACATAATATATAATCCTTGAGAACAAAACTAGTCCGTTTTTATAAAAACCTGAAGCTGATTCAATGCCTGAAATCTTAAATCTGTGAGATAACTGAAACTTGTAATTGCTGGGAGAAAACTAAAAACTCTAGCTGCCGAAAAACCTTAGCACCCATTCATTTTAATTGGAAAAAGAAAGCATGTGTGTAAGAGAATAGAGAACTATCCTTAGATAGTATGGAAGGCAGTTTAAAATAAAAGGTCTCCAAACAAATATGGGATTCAGTCTTTAAGGCTGCTAAAGAGAAAGAATCTTTAAGTTAAAACCTCACATGCCGTCGTTTCAGACTTACCAACTCCCACCAAACAGCCTGCACACATTGCATTCAAGTACATTTATCAAAAAAGCAGGTTGGTGCATCTGTTATCTAAAAAAAAGGGCAGGTGGACCCACTTCCTAAAACTTTGGGTTATCCATTTACCCCAATGTACCAAGCATATTTATATCAAAAGATGAGTTGGGTCCACCATCAAACAATCTCACTATTATTAGCATCAAATATAAAATGGTTCATGAATCATTAGAGTGGCTCCTCCTTCAATTGCTTTGCTTTCAAAGCAATTGCACAAATTTCTTGCAATTAAGTGGTGGCATCCTGTAAGACAGTGCCTAGAAGACATCCTTAGCAAGTTGCTTGAAGATTGGTCAGCATGATCCATTTAGCACTAAACATTCCCCCCATAAACCTTATCAGTGTTGGTGGATGATGGTAGTGTTGGGTCTTTTAAAACGAGGTTAGATACAGGCATGTAAAAGCAACAATTCCCAACTTCATCTACAGCTGCATTAGCTCCCTATTCATTGTGAAGGAAGTCGGCCAGCATATAGGTGCCAATAATTAAAAAATTTAACGCATATTATCGGTATAGTCGGCCAGCATCTCTACTTGTGTCTTGGGTGCTAAATTATGGGAGGAGTCCATATTTATACACAGCATTTGTATCATAATATCTATGTTGGCATTCTTTGAACATTCTTTATGGATGATAACAAGCTTGTGAATGCTGTCATCCTTGAATTATGCATTATTCAACAATTTTAGGTATTTGCACCCTAATAATTTTAAAGTTTGGATATCATCAACTGTAGGTTGTCTTGAAAGGCCTTCACCCCATCCAATGTACTCATGGTATGATAAATAGTGACACCTATATCTTGCATGTCATCCATCAATAGCAATGCATATATGGCATTCATCATCATGACATTCATCTCCTTCCAGCATCAATGACAATCTTGCTTTGACATCAATGACAACAACCAACAAAAGCACCTTTTTAAATAATTAAATATAAGTTGCCATTTTAATATTACTTTTTTGACGATTTTAATATTTAATCAAAGTTGCATGGACACAGATACGGATACGGTATCGGGTACGGATATGGATACGACCATTTTTTAAGACCCCCAATATGGATACGGCTGGATATGACATAAATAAAAAACACATACACATATATTTAACACAATTTTCTAAGTTATTAGAGGAGATTTTCATTACTTCAAAAGCAATATAGACACATAAGCGCTACATAAATAATTGTTAAGTTAATTTTAATAATTTACGATATGCAAAAATAGTAGAGTTGCATTAGAAGATAACACAAAAAAATGGGTCGCTGAAATAGAAAAACATTTCATTTGTCTTTTCTCATTCGGTGCAGGTTTTGTTTATACCATTTTTTTTTTAAATGCATTAATGAAGTTTTTATAAATTAAATTTGGGAAGATTTATGTCAAATCTTAAAATTAAAACACATCACATTGTATTTGGCACGGATGGAAAATCAAGTTTTTAAGGCACACATGGGTACAATATTCAACGTGTATCCGGGCCGTTTCAGATATGTTTCCAAATTGGATACGGGGATACGCGTGCCCAAGGAAGGACAGAGGAGTTTCCGGCAACTCTGTAATTTAATTATTTAACGAATTTTTCATTTTAAATCATCCCAAGGCCTTATGGAAAATATTAAATAAGTCAATTAAACAATCCTAAAAATTCCACAAACTACTTAAGTGCATAGGACTTTAGTCCACGGAAAATTGGTGCTATCCAAGGATGATGGACTTCTCCAAGAAGTTTGGAGTGCTCCCAAAATTTCAAATTCGCACATGGAAAGTACTTGTGTGATCATCTTGGCTCTAGGAACTTGCTACCACTACTAAAATTTCTTTCCAAGAAAGTTGGCCCTCTCCAAGAAGGTTGGAATGATCCAAAAATCGGGCATTACAATTATAGTTTCAAAATCAATTAACCTAAAAAAAATTTAACTTTTTTGTTTTTTCTACTTTCCAGTTAAAAGCATATCCCCAAAAAACTCCAAATTCTTATCATATAAGGGAGCTGCCCCTTTCAAATGTAGATCACCATTGCAACAGCAATATCCTCAACTATTGTAGTATAGCTGAAAAGCTGGACAGATTCTTCTTTAAGGGAAATCTGGGATCTTTCCAAGGCAACTTATCAGCATCTATCCTGCCCAATGGAGGGTCAAACCATTTCCCGGTTGCCCTGGATATAGAAGAAGTAACAAAACCTAGGAAGTGCCCATTCAAGTTTGAAAGAATGTGGTTGCAAGATCCCGCATTCATTGGTTTAGTTGAGGAATGGTGGAAGGAGGAAGAGGTTGTTGGCTCAAAAATGTGCTGTTTTAATACAAAATTGAAAATAATCAAGCAGAAAATCCTTCAATGGAATCAGGATCACTTCAAAAACATCTTCACAGAAAAAAAAATCATTGAGGAAGAAATGCAGACCCTCAACCAAAAAGTCATCAGACATGGCATGGATCAAGTCGGCTACAACAAGGAAAAAGAGTTATTATGCAAATATGAGGAAATACTATCCAAAGAGGAAACTTAATGGAAACAGAAATCCAAAGATATTTGGTTGGAAAATGGCGACAGTAATACAAAATTCTTCCATAACAGCACCAAAATTAGGAGAGCAATAAATAGAATAACGAGCATTAAAGATAGCAATGGCAAAATACATAGAGAACCAGAGACTATATCCACAGAAATTGTTAGTTACTTTGATAATCTGCTCAATGACTATGAAGGTTCCGATCTGTCGTCACAACAAGAGTTACTTAGTTGCATACCTAAGATTATTACCAAGGATCAAAACAAGATTCTAAATTAGAAGTTTACTCTATCAGAGGTAGAAACTGCTCTAAATCAGCTCCATCTGGATAAAGCCCCGGGGCCGGATGGTTTCTCTGCATGCTTTTTTCAGAAATGTTGGCACATCTTTGGGACAGAAATGACAGCAGCCCTAGACAGTATGAGAAATTCTTGCAGCATCTTAAGCAAAATTAATAATACTTTTATTGACATGATACCTAAGAAAGAGAAAAAGAAAGCCCAGAGGATTACAGACAAATATTGTTATGTAATACATTATATAAAATATTCTCTAAATTACTAGTTAATAGAATTAAGCCACTACTATGCCTACTAATATCTGAAGAACAAACAAGGTTTGTTCCAAGAAGGTTAATTTTTGACGGGGTAGTCATAATTCAACAAGCCATTCATACCATTCAAAACAATTCAGATCCAAAAATGCTCATAAAATTAGACATAAAAAAGGCCTATGACAAGGTCAATTGGAGATTCTTATGTAAATGTATGGACGCATTTGGATTCTCTAAACAATGGATTAAGATAATATTTTGTTGTATATCTACCCCTAAATTTTCAGTTCTAATCAATGGCTCTCCTAAAGGATACTTTTTAGTCCATCCCGGGGCCTCAGACAAGGGGATCCCCTATCCCTTTTTCTTTACATCATTATGTCAGAAGCACTAGGAAGAAACTTAACTAAGGCTCAAAGCCAGAACTTAATTAAGGGAGTTAAAATTACAGAGGGAGTAGCTAACACTACCCATCAGCAATTTGTTGATGACACTATTCTAGCAGGAAAAGGTACAAGACAGGAAGCTAGAAAACTAAACGACATATTACAGACATACTCCAAAGCAACAGGTCAAGGAGTTGATAAAGAAAAATCAGAAATTTTCTTCTTCCACGTGAAGGCTAGAAAAGAAATTGCTATATCTTATATTTTGGGCTTTAAGAAAGGTACATTTCCTAGCAAATATTTAGGTATCCCTCTGGATAAAGGCACAAGAAGTAATAAATTATGGAAACCTCTTCTGGAGAAAATGGACCTTAGGATGGATAGCTGGAGAGGGAAGTGGCTTACTAACGCGGGTAAAACCACCATGATGAAATCAGTCCTAGAAGCCTTACCAATCTATCAGATGTCTTGTCTCTCCTTGTCTCAGGAAGCAAAACAAACCTTGAAAGGAAGATGCATAACTTCTTTTGGCAAGGTACCTCGGAAAAGAAAAGAATGGCCTTAATTAGCAAGGAGAAATTATGCTAACCTAAAGAGTACGAGGGAATCGGCCTTAAAATTTTGAAATTCAGAATAAGGCCCTAGGAGCCAAACTCATATGGAGATTATACAGGGAATCTAACAGCAAATGGGCCAAAATTCTAAAGAACAAATACCTTAAAAGTGATTCCCCAGAGAGCTTTTTCAGGTCTACCAATCCTCCTAAAGGCTCGAGAATATGGAATTGTATGCTAGAATGTAAGGGTCTCATTAACGATCTCATCACTTGGGATATTCAAGATGGAGGGAAAGCTTTGTTTTGGACAGACTCTTGGGAGGGGCAACCGGCCATCAATAATAATCCGAACCTAGTCAATATCAGAAGATATTTGGAAGAACAATGGGGTCCTTGTGTTAAAGACTATATAGAATTCCCAGCAAATGATCCTGCATTAGGTTGGAAATGGAAGGACTTTGACAACCTTCCACTACCTTGGCAGGAAATAGAGGAATTACATAACATTCTGAGGGTCAGAGACAACTCCGAAATCTGGGGAAGATAGATTAGTTTGGATGGGTTCTAAATCAGGAAATTACAATACCAAAGATAAATATTCGACTTTAGTCAAACAGCGCCAACTGCAGAAATCAGACCTACCTTTGCACTTATGTTGGGATAGAGTTTGCCTTCCTAAAGCTAGCATGTTTTTATGGTCGGCACTACAAGGAAAAGTTATTACAGCTGAATGGTTTCGAAAAGTAGGTTTTTAAGGTCCATCGAAGTGTGTTGTGTGAAGCAAATGAAGAAGTGATTGATCACATATTATTAGAGTGTCCCTACTCTGTATTGTGTTGGCAATGGTTGATGGATAAACTGGACTGGTCCTCAGCATTATCAAATAAGCTCAAGGAAACTTTACAGGGATGGCTAGACCTAGGCTTCAATAGTTTATACAAATGTCTATGGAAGGTAGTCCCCTCCATTCTAACCTGGGAAATCTGGAAGTAAAGAAATAGACGCATCTTCCAAGACACAAAAATGAGCCATGACAGTCTATTAAACAAAATAGAAGCTTCAATAGTGGAGACAGTGAATAATAGACTGAAAAATGGGAATTTAAAGGAAGCAAGGTTTACAACATGGGACAGTAAGATGAGGAAGAAATGGTTTGGATTGATCATCTCGCCGCATTCCTATGACAATACAAAGATAAGAAAAAAAAAAGAGCACAATGCCAATGGTCCAAACTAGAGCAGGGATGGTTTAAACTTAATTTTGATGGGGCTTCGAGAGGAAACCCAAGAGTAGCTGGCATTAGAGGTATTATTCATAATTTTGAAGGTAAAATCTATCCCAAATTTGCAAAACCTCATGCCTGGGATACTAAGAATATGGCAGAGATTAGTGCCCTCGTGGAAGGCCTAATGTTATGTCATAAATTACAGGTCAAGAAAGTGGAAATTGAAAGGGACTCCTTGCTTGCTATAAATGCTCTTAGAACTGGCAGCACTCAAAATTGGAAATTGCATTCTAAACTAGGAAGGGCAATGGAGTTGCTTAAAAATTTTGAGGAAGTAACTATCAATCACATATATCGGGAAGGCAACAAAGCAACAGACGAATCGGAAAATCTTGGGGTTGATGGCATAATATTATGAGATATAGTCTCACCCTAAAGGGTGAAGATATTAAAACTCATACATTGTCGGGTTTCAAGATAGTATATGTGGGTATCTAGATGCGATTAGCATATGCTTCTGCCATACCTTTTAACCTTCTTTCTTTTTAAGAATACCTTTATAAGTGTAGCATACACCTAGGTTGGTCGATTTCTTTTATTTACCCTCTCTCTATCATCATTTGCCCTAACATCAATTCCTTGATTTGTTTCTTTCAATATGCCCTTTTCATATGGCTTTCGAGGATTAACCATTCCTATTATATTCTTTTTAATTAATTTTTGGCTTTGGTTTATTTGCCCATCCACTCAACTTCTCATGATGTCTTGTGATTTCATTGGTTTCTCTTTGGTTAATTTTCTTTCGTTTCGTTGTTTTCCATCACTTTACCATAATTATTTTCCCCTTTGTGGCCTTACTTTCATCCATAATTCTTGGGCCTTCACGTAACTTCTAGAGACTTCGTGTTGCTTCGATGGCCTTCCTTTCGGCTTCTTTGTTTCATGATTACCATATAGCATGATTAGCTTGCGTGCTTTAATTTTCTATGGTGATTTATCCACAGGTCTTCTTTAGATTTAGGCAGGGCTACTGTTTTTTGGTGGAGTCTGGTTTAGTTTGTTGGTCTTTATATCTTCCGGTGAGAGTCTGTCATTGTCATTCTAGTATGGAAACCAACGTTCATACCTTTAACATCACAAATAGGTAGGCAGATGCCCTTTTGTGGGAATATTAAACCGGAAAGGTGGAGCCAAATCCTTAAACCTTTGGATGATATGTCCAGAAGGGTCGTTGAATTAGTATTGGGGGAACAATATTTTGATTTTAGTTTCACCTATAGGATGAATGGGGATATTGTGGGAACTTTTGTGTCATGTATGATGGTGGCAAGAATCAACAAACAAGATATTGTGCCCTATGCAAGGAGATTTTTGTCAAAGAAATATTGTGGGGTTTGGAGCAAGCAGTCTATAGCATCAACAGCAGGCATGAAATCTCATACCCCGAGGACTACATGAACGCAGAAATTGGTAGCCTAGAGGTAGTGGATAACATTACGAGGAAGCCAATCTTGGTTTTCAAAGACAAAGCTATTTTTGACCTGCATTGGGGGGAGATGGAGCATAATATCCATTACCTCCTCAAGTGGCGACGAATTGTCCCCTCTACAGATTCGGTTTGGCTCTATCACTACCTTAAAGCAGAAGGGTATAATGTTCCTGAGTCTTTCAAAAACATGGAGTTAGATAGGATCCAGAAAATTCCGCCAGTCATAATTAAGAAAAGTTGGGTTCGAGGCAGCCCCAACAAGAAAGATGCAAAGGGCAAGGCTAAGATGGAATCGGAGAGCTCTGCTAATAAGGACGGTGACGACATGATGATTATTAAATGCAAAGGGTACTAGGTTCTGGTAGAATGGGTTTATAGTTATAACTAAAATACTTTATGACTCTTAGCTCTATATCAGTATTAAACACGACTAAGACTGTTAATTTTGCTTAAATGTCTATGATGCATAAAGCTTATATGTTTAATATGGACCCTAAAAGTTAAATATCATCTGAATATATAGTTTTCAAAATGTACAATATGTTTATCAATGCGTAATATCTTCGGGCAAAGAAAGCAACATAGTTTAAATTTTAGGGCAAAGACGAGTGCCCTTTATATATCTGCACAATCGGGTCTGGCCTTGGACAGGTTTTGCCCTCTTTACAATTGGACTGCTTTATGATGTCTACCAATTGATTTAAAGATAGAATTAATTACTTTGTCAATTGCATATAGGAACACTTGGTAGCGCTAGGCATGCAGTATAATCATATATTGGGTACCAAGAATTGGTCCCGGCATTAGCAGAGGCATATTGACACCAGCTTTGGCCCTTGGGTAGAATAGGGTTGGGAAGCATTTGGCTCTCGAAACCGGAGAACTTGAATTTAATCATAAGTTGGTTAATTGTTTTATCAATAAAATAAGTGTGGAACTTCTGCTTTTGAAATAGACATATATAAACATATAAATTGATATACATATATATATGCTTATAAAAAGGCATATATACATATATACTGATATATATGTGTGTGTGTGTGTGTGTATAATATATATAAATTGAGATTTATATATATGCTTATAAAAAGGCATATATATATATATATATACACTTTTATATTTACGTATACATATATATATATATATACTTTTTAAGTCTCAGTGGTTTTTTTACTGTTGTTTGTTGTCTTTATCTTTATTTTATCCTTAAGCATCTATATTAGTAGATTACGGAGTTTTTCAAAAAATTTAAGATCAATGATTATTAATCCACCTCTATTTATTAAGATAAAAGGGTAATCTATGATGTGATTATCTGATTAATGGCTTAGTACCTCTCTATTCTGAATTGCTAGATTTAATCTTAAACCTGCAAGTTTCGGTGGACATTATTGCATCCTGGTAAGTGGTAAACTTATGGTTCCTAAGGCTTTAAGGTATATATGCTTTCTGAGACTGCTCAATGATGTCCTGATTAATGATTTTTCAGATATCGGCTTAGGTATAATAATCATGTATACTCCAATGCGTTTCTGTGGGTAATCATATAACCAGTTTTATGATATTACAAGCCCTACACATTTACATTTTGGCTGCTTAATTGGCTGCATTTTGATAGCCCCAGCTGACAATCTTGGAGAATTATTTATGTTTTGGGAAACTGACAGAGCTCCCTTCTGTTTATATACACACATATATATGAAAGGAAACTTACTCATGTGTATATGCATGTAAACACTAACATATACAAGGGGATGCCATTGGCTTTGATATATCTCCAGCCTTAAATGGTTTCTAATTATTGTTTGATTTCTGTTCTGAGCATGGCTTAAATCAGTGACTCCTGGTGAAACGTCCCTACCAAGTTAAGGTTGAAGGAAGGTTTGTATAAGCTGGAGATATATTCTTGGATATATATATATATGTGGGTTTAAATTGATTAATATATATGAGCTCTGCATTCTCTCCTGAATTTTATTTCAAAATTAATAAGAATCTTTATGGATTTGGTTGGTAAGTTTGATGGTAAGATGACTCATTTAGTAGATTATGAAGGGGTTTACCTTGATTGGCTTTGCAACGGTTAATAAAGATTCTATATGACTTTAAAGATGCTGCTATGTTTCTTATCATAAGTTTGTTAATCTCCCTGTAAATTTAACCACAGTAAATTTAATTTGAAAAGTCAGCATTATTGGCCCTAATATGGTATTACTTCCAAATAATTATTGAACTAAGAAGGTGATGCTTTCGGTTTATAACTATGGGCTAAATTAACAATCTGTTTGGAAGTATCTTTGTTTCTTGGTGGTGTTGTCACAGGAATGGTTGAATGCAGGGATGCAAGCAAAGAGACAAATGCTCAAAAATGTATCAGAAAATGTAATATTATGTAAAATTAACATTGTAACAACTAGTCATAAAATGAATATATGGCTAAATGACTATCCTACATAGGAAAATGCAGAAATTGTATATGTAAATTTAAACTTTGTACATGAGGTGCCCTTGTCCTCATGTTTGACCCGCATGTTTAAAGCGGAATTCGTAAATAAATTTTCAGGACTGTATAAGTGCCGGGCTAGACCGGAGGTTTTCTTTTCTCCATTCTTTCCTACCGATGCCCGCATGAATGGAGATGTACTTTCTTAAATATTACTAATTAATAAAATTTCTGGCTTCAACCTTTTATCGATCAAATATATATATATATATATCCACAACTATTGTGAGCATTTATATTATAAGTTCCTTGGGTGAGGGTATGGGTATTCATTGCTGCTCTTGCAAGGTATAGAATTCAACTAATGCGTATCTAAACATACTACAAATGTGGGTATTCATGGTTGCCCTTGCAAGGTCTAGAATTCAACTAATTCATATTTAAGCATATAATGTACTTGCAGCCTGATCTAGCAGTTTACTATTAACCAACAAAGAAACTTAACTCCACTACT
>MU223623.1:389129-402542 GCA_018584345.1 Thuja plicata
AAAATTAATTAAATAATTAATTTTATTTAATTAATTAACCTTAATTGATTAATTACCATTAATTAATTAATTAAATTCAATTTCCTATAGTTTAAATTCAAATATTTAAACTTACTAATTAAATTAATTTCAATTAAATTAATTTAATTTCATTCAATAAAGCAATTCTAAATAAAATAGAATTCAATTATCTCACATGTTGAAAACTTTATTTAAATAAATGAATTAAATATTCATTTATCTTCAAAGAGATAACTCCAATAAGATCATATGGGTAACTTCACCCACCTCTCTAGTCCACATGGGTAACTTCACCCACCTCTTCAGTTCAAAAAGGTAACTCATAATTAGCTCTTCAGTCAACTAAGCTTTATCTCCTCTTTACCAAATGAAGAGGTGGAGTTTATTGATGGCTTCTCTAGTTCCTTTTAATCTCAACCATTCATCTCCCTATCTCTGGGATTGATCTCAATCGTTCATATCATCACCAATTCCTATATAATAAACCCTTCATAACCATTTGAAGGATCCAAGATTTCAAGCTCTCGTGCGCCATTACTATGTTAGTTTTGTTCTAGCATTCAAGTCATCTTGCGATCACACACCCATTTCAATTAGCGAATTCTCGACACTTCTCAAGTCATAGACGCTGCCCCGCCAATACTGAGCATCAAGAACAATGTTTCAGAAGAAGTAGAGAGAAACAATAGAAGCTTCAAGCATCGTGGGGTTTGCATTTATTTGTTTTCCTTTCTCTTGCTTGTACATTTTATTGATTATATTTCATTGTTATTCATTTTGGTAGTATTGTGTACTTGATTTATATCATTTGTAAAACCTTCGCTAGTAACCCTTGCCTTTGAAAAGCTTGGGAATCCATGGATCACGAGAAGAGAGGCGTAAATTTTGGTGAACCCGACGTGAACAAACAACCCAAATATCTCTTGCAGACGACAAACAGGATTGATCAACCACGGTCGTACGATCGCAAATCTAAAAATCTATCTTTTTCTGATATTTGTATTATTTCGCAGTTGCTGGTATTTTACCGCAATCGACGAAACTGTGCTGCAATCGACTGGTTTAATACCGCAATTGATTGTAGGCTTTTACAGTATTATTCTGTCATTTTCTACCTTCTTTCTTCAGGTACTTTGCCGCAATTGTCTGATCCGTGCCGCAATCGTCATTATTGTGCCGTAGTTGCCCGATCCATGCCACAATTGACATTACTTCGCCGCAGTTGCCAGTGCTTTACCGCAATCGCCAGAGATTTACCACATTTTTCAGTACATTGCCGCAATCGCAAGAAATATTGCAATATCAGATCCAAATCTTCTATCCATCTATTTCTAAACTGACATTTTTTTGGTTTCTGTGTAGGGTCGGGAGAATCATCGAGAACAGAGAAGGGTAAGTTATTATGAGTATCAATCGTTCATTATTTCAAAGTTTCATGTACTCTCATTTTGCAAATAATCCTTTTTGGTACTAACCTGTTTAAACAAAGCAAACTAAAAAGAATTCATTTGTCGATTTGGGTTTAAAAAGAACAGTGCTTGCAAAACATATCACATCTCATATTTTAGATTTGGGCTTAAAATTGACATGAGGATTAAAATTGAACAAAGGCAAAAAATCTCTCAATTTGGTGCATTAAAATTGAACAAGTAACCAACACCTACTTTTGGGCTTAAAATTGAACATTGGTGCTTGTATGGTGGTGTAGCTTAGTTCACACTTTAAACTTTGGAGCTTAATCGATTTACCTTGTGTCTTGAGTTTTGGGTGCACTTGCACAAACTATTAGATTACAAACCTTTACATTTTTTAGAAAGGCCTATCCGGGGAATGCGCTTCTTCCTCGGAGGACGATCTTAAACCGGTAATCCTTCTGATCGGTATATAAACAAGGCGTGAACAAAAGTTCTATCTTATCTAGCCAAGCTCGGGCGAGGTGTGTTGATAATAGTTTGGATCGGGTGAATATCCCTAAGGAGCCAGCGTGGTCAACTAGGCTCTTAAGTGAGTCACGCACGTACAAACTGATTGGAGAGACACCACAGACCCTTACTATAACCTTGATTAATTAGAGACCAACCTGTTTTACCTCCGAACAGGTACCTTATTATAGTGCAAGGGGTTACAGAATTTCCCCCCAAGATTCCCAACATATGTGTCCCACAGTATTTGTGTGGTGAAAGAGATCTTCACTTCATGGCAATAATACTTGGAAATAGCAAAAACACGGGCACCTACGTCGTGGATCTTCGTGTCCTAGTAGCATGACAATTGTTGTGTGAGCTAACGGACATTCAAGAATTGGGCCTATAACATTGTATTCTAAAGCCATTGACCTAGATTAATCTGACTGTTCATTGTTGAGACCTCGTGATAACCTTGCAACTTGAAAAAAGTTGTAGAACATACACAATTTTTGTCTTCATTCTTCAAAACACAGTGTCTATTGTGCTTGTTCCTTTGATCAGTTTCTGAACACGCAAAACAAAACATCCAAACTGTCAAAATGAGTCAAATGTGTTAAAGTCTAGGGTTTTCAATGTCAACTGTCTTGCAAATCAGAAGCATTGTTCCAAAAAATTTTAAAATTATCAAGCAGTGATACTTATCCTCTAGTCTTTTTTAGATTGTTCCTCATTTACCACAATTTCCTGCATTGTGCCGCAATTGAAGGAAGTTTGTCGCATTTGATTTGTTTATTGCCACAATCATCATGTTTATTACCACAATCGACTGTATACTTTACCACAATCGGTGAAGTTGTACCGCAATTGACCAGAGATATATTATTCCTATTTTGACCTAAAACCTTGAGAGAATTCTTCATTTGGTGTCCAAAACTAGTGTCTATCCTAGGAAAACATGAAGAACATTGTGTGAATCTCAAAACATTAAGGATTATCCTTTCTCTGTAAAAGCATGATTATTGTCAGAAACATTGTTAGTTCGAAAGCTCAAACTCGAGATACCTTGATCTCAGCATATCAAACATCATCATCTTTATCAAAGTGACTTTGTCCAAGGCAAAGGTCGGCAAATCTTATCTTTTTATCACCACTTTGAGATCAAGTTATATCAAAATCTATCCTTAGAATTACCCTTGTCCAAAACATAACTTGGACTTCCTCAGAAAGGATCCTCTTCCTTGTTTGTTTTATATCACTTGTTTTAGTTACAAAACCTGGACTGCACTATGTCTCAAACACCTCATGGAGGGCCTTACATAAGGTCTAAGGCTAGAACTCAACCTGGTGAGTCATATATCAACCGTTTCCCCGCTTGGGAAACAAAGCAAGAGAACGATCCCTTCATGAACACCAGTTCTGCTCTATTCATTGAACAACCCCGTGGGGCAGCCTTTTTCCAAGATATCACAGAAGAAGAACTTGAAGTTGTGGAGCAAGATGCTTACTCCATGAAAGTAGTTGACGTTGTTGTAGAGAGGAACCCTGAAAGTTACTTGGCCATGCTAATAAAGAAGGGAGTCAAACTCCCCGCTAAATTCAGTGTATCAACTATATGGCCCGAAAGCCCTCTCACTGATCAAAACACTACTCAAACTCCTAAGATGCTACCTGTTGTGTCTCCAATCTTTCCACCATTGGTTTTACCCACATTGACATAGACTATATCCAATCAAACCAATGACCCGACCCAGGCCAACATATCTTCTACTCAAGGCATGACAGGCTCACAACTAAGTGCACCCATGGTCACTAGTATGCCTCCACATTTGGTCTCATGGCCAGGACAATCAAGCTCTCATGCTATGCCTTCCATCCCACCAAACACCAACTATTTTGAAACTATGTCGTTGCTGCAGTCAATTCACACTAGTCTTGGGATCAACACCTCATGCCTGCAGGGATCCATCTCTTCAGGAATGACTTACAGTCAAGGCCCGCCCAAGGCTACATCTTTGCCCATTCAGACACCAATCCAACCTCTGCAACAACAACCCCAGCTTCATTTTCCTCAATCCCAACCACCGCAATAGCAACCCCAGCTTCAGTTGCCTCAAATCCAACCTTCGCAACAGCAACCCCAGCTTCAGTTGCCTCAAATCCAACCTCAGCAACAACAACCCCAGTTTCAACCCCAACCTCAGCAACATCAATACCAACCCCAACAGTATCAACCCCAGTTTCAATCACAATAGCAAACGCATCAAAACCCACCATGGGCTACTCATGTCCCTCCATTTACAAATCACTTGGTGGGGAATCAATATCAAGGCCCTAGGATGAAATCTTATGTTCCTACTCAAGGGACACATATGCGAAGCCTTATACCCACCACAACATAGAGGAATGCTACACATCAGCCTCATAATCAAACAGACATGTTGATGCAACAAATGCAAATCCTTCAAACCCAAATGATGGATATGCAAAATCAGGGGCAAACTAAATCCTATACCGCAAAGGATTTATACCCATACCCCTTTGACCATTCTCTTCACATGTCTCCGTTCCCAAATCACTTCTCGGTACCAAAATTTGACAAATATAGGGCCAGTACCAACCCTATTGAACGTATTCGAGAGTTTTTTGCTAGTTGCATCAAAGTCACCCATGATGAGACATATCTAATGTGACTGTTCCCACAAAGCTTGGCCAGACCAGCAATGGAATGGTTCTCGCATTTACCTCATGGCATTCACTCTTGGGGTGAACTGGCTGAAAAGTTCATAGCTCACTTCCATCATAACATCGAGCACAAGGTCAGCATCAAGGACCTTTGAGATATCAAACATAAGGATGGAGAGTCTTTTGTGAAATTCCTACAGAGGTGGAGGAATACGGAAAACTGCATAACGTATGATGTGCCCGAACAAAACTTAATAGGCATGTTTGTTGACAATCTAATTCTAGACATGTCATTCACAACAGAGTTACAGTTAGCTCCGAACTTCACACAACTCATCAAAAGAGGAGTTCATTGTGAACAGAACTTAGTCAAAAGAGGAATCCTTGCAGATCCCACACAAACAAATACAAACAAAAATGCAATAGACAAAGCTAAGTGGTGGAACAAAAACAAAAATGTCACTAGCGATGGTGTCATTGATGTAAAGACAGTCAACTATGCACAACCCAAGGTGTCATTGCAAGGCGCACCTGTGGCCAACCAAAAACTCACAGGGCCCAATCAACAAGCATACACCCAAAACCAACCTCCCCATGTACAAGCGGCTGCTGTGTCAAATAGTCAACAATAGAATCAATGCAGACCATGGTTTCAATTCCAGCAATGAGATTTCACACCATTGGGAGAGCCGATAGAATCAGCTTTACGCAAGTTGATACAATCAAATACTATCACTCTCCTAGAAATCAGGGACTTTGAACAAGAGGAAAACAAACCGAGGTGGTATAATGACAAAGATTTATGCGAGTTTCATCGGGTAAAAGGGCACAAAATGGCTAACTGTTACCGATTGAAACACGCTATCCAAGATCTGATTGACATAGGGGTCATCGATGTGATGAATACCCAAACCAAAGGCACAATTGATCACACTATTTTCAATGATACCTTTCGTGGTCACAACAAGGGAAAAGCCTCTGGGTCTGGTGGACAAGCAAAACAAGTTAACTATATGTATGCCAATAGTGACAATGTTATCAATTGCCTCAATCCTTCAGATAGCCATGTGGCTAGAATCACTATCAAAGACCAAGGTAACAATTGTGCTATAACAACGCATCGCGCCAGAGTCATCTTGCAAGGATTACCATCATCACCTACTATCTCTGCCAATCCTAAAGCAAACTCAGATCCACAAACAAGCATAGTGGACCAACTAAAGTGCACACCTACCCAGATCTCCATGTTTGACCTATTACGCATATCTCCGCAGCATAAACTAGCACTTGACCAAGCCCTTCAGAATGCAGTTGTCCCAAGGGACATAACACCTAAGAGCTTCCAAACGATGGTCAACCATATAGCTACTAACAAACATGCCACATTCACAGACCGTGATGTGCTGCTGCATAAACCCCTGCATAATGATCCTCTGCACTTACTTGTCCAGGTCCATAAAAGCGCTATCCATAGGGTCCTCGTTGATGGTGGAGCTGGGTTAAACATCTGCACTCTAAAGTTAATCAAGCAACTGGGCTATTCAAAATCAAGCATAGATGTCACAAGGAGGATAAATATCAGAGCTTATGATGAAGAGGAAAGGTCCTCTAAAGGTATTATCATTCTACCTGTTCGTATTGGTCCTGTGGTAAAAAATACTCCCTTCCAAATCTTAGACCTTGAGTTGGGATACAACATGCTACTAGGGAGACCTTGGATACATGAAATGCAAGTTGTACCTTCGACATACCATCAATGCATGAAGTTCCCACACTAGGGAGAGGAGATCATCATAGAGGGAGATCCCAATCCTTTCCAATATTTTAATGTGGTCCAAATCAGCACTGATAACTAGGTACCATCAAACCAAGATGCAAGCATCCCATCCTCTTCAGATTCAAATCCCAAGGATGTCACATGGACAACAGGAAAAATAGTCATTAACCATGATGCAAGTATTCCCTCCTCTTTAGATTCAAATCTTAAGGATATCACACAGAAAATAGGCAAGATATCCATCACGGACAAGGGTTGTGGTGAATACAGATATGAAGAGGCTTTTACCATCACGCACATGCCTCAAAGCCCAAGAACTCATGGCATGCCGCAACCTGTTATTGCAACAAAAACTCCGCAGCCTGTTCTATTCAGATGTCCACCCACAACTTTTATCCGATGGGGAGACATAGTGGAAGAAAACCCTTTTGAACAAGACATCAATACCTGGTTATACCAAGATCCCCCAGAGAGAATCAGACCACCACTACCCCTGTCAAACTATGGTAATGGTTACATAATGATACAAAGATTTGGGTACGATGGTACAACCTGGCTAGGGGCAAGACAACAAGGCATATTTGAATTGCCTCTCCCACCAACCCAGAGAAATACGAGAGGGTTGGGCTATGGACAACAAAGCACCAGTCCTATAATCCAAGACATTCAAGTTAACCAGGAGCAAATAACAAAGATGCATCGGTGGCACAACACAGAACATGTCTTAATAAGCAACATATTAGCATAGTTGTTGCTCGCCGAATAGGGAACCACACAAACCCAAATAAACCTCCACATAGCAATCGATGATAACCAAGGAAGTGAGACATCTAATGAGCATTCTATTGAGATTGAATCCCACAAGTATGAGTGGAGATCCCTTCACGACTCTGAACCGTTGATCCCAAATTATTCCCCTCGGTCAGACATTATCATAAATCTAGCATACCTATTTGACCAACTGCCCATTATCGAACAACCCTACATAGACAAGCATGTCATTTATCAGACCTCAAGTGGTGCATCCACATCACAGTCCAATTTTGTAGGAACCATATTAGTAGTCCCTTTCAGTCAACCAGAGCTAAACAGCCGTGAAAGTATCTGTCTTGTACACCTTGAGCTTATAGAGTGGGATCAACAAGGACCACTTGATTTAGATGTCTTCAAGAATGATGAGGCTATAGCTCATTTCATGGGACTAAGGGAAGGAATTCCATCAGGAGATCACAAGGCAGGCTTCTCCATTAACATAGACAGAGCAACATATTTCAGGGAGGAAGCTCCTCTTTCTAGTCCACAAAAGAAAAAAGATCAAAAGAATGATAAAAAGCTAAAACAAGAAGTATCATCTAGTGAAAACCTCACTGATGTGCTAGAAGATGGAAAGAAGGAACTCCTCCCCTTGACAGAGGAGAAATCAACATTACTAGCAGAAGAAACAAAGGAAGTCAATTTGGGAGATGGCAAGAACCCAAAGAACATATACTTGGCAAAATCACTCAACCCGGAGGAGAGAGAACAGTTCATTAGTTTCTTCAAGGAAAGGATGATAAATTTCGCATGGTCCTACTCGGATATGCCAGGGTTAGATCCAGAGCTAGTACTACACCATCTCCCATTGCTACTCAATGCCAAACCTGTCAAGCAGAAACTAAGAAAGATGCATCCCCATGTTGCATTGCTAGTCAAGGCAGAGTTGAAAAAGCTCCTAGATGCTAAGTTCATAAGACCTATACCGTATGTGGACTGGATATCTAACTTGGTACCAGTTACAAAGCATAGTGGTCAGATATGGATTTGCACAGACTTCAGAGATCTCAACATAGCTTGTCCCAAGGATGACTTTCCTTTACCAAACATTGATATGATAGTAGATCTAACAGCTGGACATCAAATGCTATCACTCATGGATGGCTTTACAGGTTACAATCAAATAAGGATCGCACTAGAGGACCAACACAAAACAATTTTCACATGTCCTTTGGGAACATATTGTTGGAATGTCATGCCATTTGGTCTAAAGAATGCCGGAGCGACATTATCAAAGGGCTACGACAGCTATATTTCATGATCTCATCCACAAAACAATGGAAGACTATGTGGATGACATACTAGCCAAGTTAATACTTTGAAAGGATCATATACAAGTTTTGGGACTAATCTTTGACAGAATGCAAGAATTCAAGGTCCGTCTAAACCCAAAGAAGTGTGCATTTGGTGTCACAGCAAGAAAATTACTGGGGTTCATAGTGTCACATAGAGGAATCGAAGTGGACCCAACAAAAGTCAAAGCAATATTGGATATGCCTCCACCATCGAACCTGAGACAACTAAGAGGGTTACAAAGAAGGCTCCAATCAATCAGACGCTTCATAGCTCAACTAGCAGACAAGTGCCACCCATTCCAACATCTATTGCACAAAGACATCAATTTTGTATGGATAGAGCAATGCGAACAGGCATTTCAAATATTCAAGGACTACCTTCTCAAGTCTCCTATATTGGTGCCACCAGTACAAGGTAGACCACTGCTTCTATATATCTCAGTGATGAAGTCAGCGTTAGGTGTAATCTTGGCACAACACGATGACGCAGGAAAAGAGAGGGCCATCTACTATCTAAGCATAACATTGGTTGGATATGAGCTAAACTATACGCCAATTGAAAAGTCATGCCTTGCAGTTGTTTTCGCTTCTCAGAAGCTGAGACATTATATGTTGAGTCACCAAACAAAGTTGATCACACATATTGACCCTTTAAAGTATCTCCTAAGCAAAGCAACGCTCATCGGACGACTGGCAAACTGGGTAATGATCTTAAGTGAGTTCGACATTGAGTATGTAGACAGAAAGGCCATCAAAGGACAAGTGATCATAGATCAACTAGTAGAAGCACCAATACAAGACCACCAGCCTATTATTTTTGACTTTCCTAACGAATCTATCATGACACTACAACCGGCGATCGATGTATGAGAATTTTATTTTGATGGATAATGTATGAACCATGGTGAGGGGGCAGGGATAGTGCTTATCACTCCAGATCATGATACAATTCCAAAGTCTTTTAGACTTAACTTCCCATGCACCAACAACATAGAAAAATATGAAGCACTGGTCATCGGTCTAAAGATAGCAATTCAATGGAGAATCAAGAACCTTAAATTCTTTGGTGATTCGCAGTTGGTCATCAGCCAAGTCAACAATGATTATATGACCAAAGATGAGAAAATCATACCATATAGAGCACAGATGGAAAAACTACGCATAAAGTTCCATTACATATTCTTCAAGCAAGTCCCACGAGCACAGAACAAAGCTGCAGATGCGATGGCTACCATAGCATCACTGATTGATATGCCAGGCAACGAAACAAAATTCCAGTTTCTAGTGGAGAAACTCTTGGTACCATCACATCAAGCATCCATCACAGAAACAACATGCATCCTTGTTGGTCCTGAATCCCTATGGTACCAAGATGTCTATAACTATCTCCAAAATAATGTCTTACCTCCCAACTTGTCTAGGAACCAAAGAAAGTCCCTCATCCGCCAAGCCTCTAGGTATATCATCCTCTCAACTACTTTATACAGATGAAGTCTAGATGGAACGCTTCTACGATGTCTCACTTCCATGGAATCCCAGAAAGCTTTGTATGACGTACATGAAGGAATTTGTGGAACCCACGGAGGTGGCAACAACTTAGCTAAGAAGATCATCCAAATGGGATACTATTGGCCCACAATAGAGACAGATGCACACAAACATGTTCAAAGGTGTAGACAGTGTCAGATCCATGGAGATCTCATCCATGCACCAGCCCCGGAACTAAATCCTATCACATCACCATTACCATTTTCAATGTGGGGATTTGACCTAGTGGGCAAAATTACACCTTTGGCAAACAAACACAAGTACATCATATCAACAACATAGTACTTCACCAAGTGGGTGGAAGCAATTCCCCTCACATACATCACTGGAAAGAAAATAGCAATGTTCATACTTAACCACATTATCTATCGATACGGGATCCCTCAAACAATCCTGACAGATCATGATGCAGCTTTCCAAAACAAGGATGTTGAAGAGCTATGCGAACAATTCCATATCAAACAAGGGTTCTCCTCATTTTACTATCCTCAAGGGAACGGCCAAGACGAAGCCACAAACAAAACAATCTTGAAGATCTTGAAGAAAATAGTGAACGAATCAGGGCAAGACTGGCATTTATAGCTTAGTCATGCATTATGGGCATACAAAACTAGTGTGAGAACACCTACAGGAGCCACTCCTTTCTCCCTAGTCTATGGATCAGAGGTGGTATTACCCCTTGAAGTGGAAATTCCATCCCTAAGGATATCATTGAAGAACCTGGTTTTAGATGAAGACTATAGAGTAGCAAGGCTCAATGAACTAGAGTTACTAGATGAAAGAAGATAGCATGCCTTCGACCACTTACAAGGCTATCAAAATTGCCTTAGAAGGAACTATCATAAGAAGGTGAAGCTATGAAAATTTTAGGTAGGAGACCTTGTCCTCATGGAAAATCAAAAGAATCAAGCAAAGCGAGTCAAACCCGGAAAGTTTGAGCCTAACTAGCTAGGACCATTTGTTATTATCAGCTCTACTCAGAGTGGGGCATTCATCCTAGCGACACCAGAAGGAGATCAGCTCCCCGAATACATCAACAACATGCACCTCAAGAGGTTCTACCTTTGAGGTCTCTATGGTTAAGGCACCTATCTACATATCCAGAAAATACCAAAAAAATAAAAAAATACAAAATGTTACCTTGGTGAAAACCTGGCAATCAGGCGCCTTGGCGACAAAAAAAAAAAGCAAAAAGAAAAAAAAGTAAAGAGAAACAAAATCGCTCTCTCAGTGAAAACCTGGCAATCAAGCGCTATTGAGTAGGTACCTTGGTGAAAACCTAGCAAACAGGCGCCGAGTGTTCAAAATCCAGCTTCACCATCAATGAGCTCCAAAAGCTTGAGTAGATTACAAATGCAAGACTGACTACCTACCTAAGACTGACTACCTAAGCTATATCCAGAAGCACAATCCCCTCTGAGCACCAAGCACTTACCTATGGTTAAATACTGGTCCACCAGACTAGGGGGCGATTCTAAAATGTCCTAAAAAAATTGGAAAACTCATCAAAAAATCCAAAAGATAAAAAATCAAGAGAAAATCAATCTTCATAAAAAACATTCAAAAAATTGTAAAAAAAAAACCAAAACAATAAAACCAACTCGACTATCAAGAGAGCAAGGGGAAATCACGCCCAGTCAATCAATGTCACAATCACGAGCTTTGCAAATCAGCATTGGGCTCATCTGACACAGCTTTATCAATCTATCAATTCAATCAGTAAGCAACTGGCGACCAAGCCAAACTATCAATTGTCACAATCATGAGCTTTTCCAATCAGCATTGGGCCCATCTCACACAGCTTGATCAGCTGCCAAAACAATCAATTGTCACAATCATGAGCTTTGCGAACCAGCACGGGGCCCATCTGACACAGCTTAATCAACTGCCAACACGATCAAAGAAATCAAGCCAATCAAGCCTATCCAAAGAGTCGAGCCAATCAAGAGAATCCAACTACATCGAGGAACCATCCAAAAAAGTTGACTAGGTCAGTCAAGTCGGTTAGATGTCAGTCTATATTTTGCGGTTATGTTCTTATGCTACTCCAGGATCCACCATGTGAGGAGAGTAGCTATGATAGATCATGACCTATTTTCTTTGATTGATGTCTGTTGAATGTTCACTTTGATTTTAGGACCATGATGATTTAGGATAAATGCAGTATGCGCTATCACTTATCTGGCAGCCGCACAGTTCCACGATCTGAGCTTAACCCTGGGAAAGAATTGGACATTCCTTCTCTTTGCTTGTTTGGTTTATAGAATCAAGAGCTCGCAACACTATTTAGATGGACTCTGAATTGCTTTGGAGTTCTATCTTGGTTTCTATGGTCTTTCCCTTTATGTTGCAAACAAGAGCTCACGATGCTATCCAGATGGACTCTAGGGGCATAGGAGTTCTATCTTGTTTGCCTGGATTTCCCTTTCAAAAATCAAGAGCTCACAGTGTTATCCAGATGGACTCTGGGTGCATAGGAGTTCTATCTTGGTTTCTTTGTTTTAGATTAATTTAGAGGACAAGCAGTATCCAGATGGTCAATATATGGGTGCTTTTGGCTCTCTTTCTTTTCAAATAGGGAACATAGTTGAACCCAGATGGTCAATATTTGGGTGCACTAGGTTCTCTTTCTATTCAATATCTATACTCCTTCTGCTATCAAGAGGTCATGGCGGTATCCAGGTGGTATCTGATCTGGATCATTCGACGCTCTTCAGAATTTTAGAAAATACAAAAAAAGATGCAATGATGACAAATATTGGAAACAAGGGCAGCGACTTGGGACACTCATCCTTTCTATCAAATCATATCTATCAAAAAGAAAAAATTTCTTTTCTATCATTCCTTATCTATCAATCAATCCCAGAGATCACATTCCAAACTAACTTCCTTCTAACTAACACATGCATTACTCAAAAATTTTGTGCATGGTAGATTGCATTCATTTATTGCACAAGAAAAATCCAAAACATGTGCATAGTAGATCATATAGTCAATGCATCCATCATCAATAACATCATAACTAACATAGGAATGCATTCATCATCATCATATAGTGATTCACTTTTTCAACAAATTAATGCTCATCTGACGCATTTTCTATGCTTAATTTATTGAGGGGGCATATAGTCCACTTGCTATCACTGGGGTAGGATCAAATCTGAAAATTCTTTGATACACTGCAACAAGTCACATCGCATCAAAGAGGGGCAAATGTAGACACCCAAAAATGGACAGGCTTGAGACTTTACATTAAAAACACTAATTTTCATCTATTAATTAATAGTTTTTTAATCATTAATTAATCATCTATTTTCCTCTAAATTCATTCCCCAAATCATCTAATCAAATTCCCAAAATTAATTAAATA
>MU223623.1:402981-417946 GCA_018584345.1 Thuja plicata
CATTCATCTCCCTATCTCTGGGATTGATCTCAACCGTTCATATCATCACCAATTCCTATATAATAAACCCTTCATAACCATTTGAAGGATCTAGGATTTCAAGCTCTCGTGCGCCATTACTATGTCAATTTTGTTCTAGCATTCAAGCCATCTTGCGATCACACACCTGTTTCAATTAGCAAATTCTCGACACTTCTCAAGTCATAGACACTGCCCCGCCAATACTGAGCATCAAGAACAACGCTTTGGAAAGAGTAGAGAGAAATAATAGAAGCTTCAAGCATCGTGGGGTTTACATTTATTTGTTTTCCTTTCTCTTGCTTGTACATTTTATTGATTACGTTTCATTGTTATTCGTTTTGGTAGTATTGTGTACTTGATTTATATCATTTGTAAAACCTTCGCTACTAACCCTTGCCTTTGGAAAGCTTGGGAATCCACGGATCACGAGAAGAGAGGCGTACAGGTTCACTATTGTTTGACCATACATTAAGCTCTATTCCTTTACACTAGTGTTTATATGGCAGTTTGTGGGGTCAACACCCTAGCGGTGTGGTGTTGGTTTGTTGTCCCTAACACAAACTTGCACCAGTGGTGTTGCTGACACTATTGATGAGGCTCTTTTTTTCCCCATGAAACTATGATCACATGGTCAAAGGGGGTCACCCCTAGGTGCTAATTTTTTAGCTTTTTTGTAATTTTATACCTATTGGGAAAGTTGTCATAACTTGTACACTTAGAGTCAATTTTTTGAAAAAAAAAATGTCAAAAAGTTGGTTCAATGTACTTCTAATGGAGTAGGTATTATTTGCATGTTCTATTCTTTGGTGCTATTTTTCTTTTATGATGAAGTTAAATCTTCTTTTTTAGCTTTCAAGCTCATAAATGTTTACAACAATCTTTGATTTTCACAATTCTTATGGAATTGGAAAGGTATTGATGATCTCTTCACAACGATACAACACTTTTTCCATTTCTTTCCCAATAGGTGTACCCTGAAGCATTACTTGAACAACCTATCAATTAGGAAGGTGAAATTTTGATCATTGCACTTCATTTTAGTTCTAGATCATTTATTAATAAGTTGGTGCGTCATTAGATTCTAGGGTTATTCCAATTGAGATTTTTCTAGTTGTTCCTTGGCAATATGACTTATTCTATTTTCTTATTTTCATATATGTATATGTCCTTTGTTTCTTAAATTGAGGGTTCCCTAGTTTACTCCATATTGTACTTCTCATGCTTCTTTGCAACATTTTATCTCGTTAAGGGGGTCTGTATGGATTCTATTGTCATCCTTTGTATAGAGGGATATTGATTGTATTTATGATGCTTCTATTAACAATGGATGTAGTTTTTTTTGTTTTTTTTGGGAGGGGGGTTATTATTGAGTCCTCTATGTCATCCATGAATGTATCTTTTCCCTCTTTTAGAGAAGAGATTTATATGAGTGGGTTTCCTCCTTTCTTTGTTTGTGAGAGATCATTTGTACACAGGTACCTAACATGGCCTAATAACTTAGACCCATCATCATCTTGCATCATGCACCATTTGCATGATAATCCACTACTTGAGTTGCACATCTAGAGGAGTGATAAAGTGAATAATGTCTAGTGCCTAGTCAAGGTCTTTTACCTTTTAATTTCCTAGTGAGGGACATATGCACATGTTAAGTTAACTTTGGTCACATGCGTCATTCTAGAAGTTATTTATAATGAGACCATGCTGACATCATTTACTTTTAGTTACCTAGGCATTTAATATTTTCATTAGGAATTTAATATTTGTGCCATATTAGTTAATAATACTACATCACAACATTGATTTTATAAGCAAGAAGTATAATTTTAAATTTTATATTCAATCAATCACTTCATGCATACTTATTATGCAATTTATTATTGTCATTCTCTCTTGTGGAAGTTGTTTTTTTTCTTGTGGGTGTTCTGGTGGTATTGAGGTGTCACCTATCAACTCCTACAATATTTACATATCTACTTTATAATCCTAGGTTTATTATCTATAGAATAATATTTCTTAAGTGTTTACTTGTTCACATGTCATATTATGAGGAGCATTTTCTTACTCACATTTGTCACATTCATCAAAAGGACATTTTATATTTATCAAGTTATGTTTTACTTGTATCTTTCATAGTGAATCACTTAGTTGTCTTGTGATAGGACTCCTTTTGGATAACTCTTAAAAATACTCCTCTCATCCTCATACATAAATGCGTTTGATCCTGCATTATTATATACGACACCACCATTTGACAATATCTCTTATAGAAGGATATTTAGTTTTGTAGATTGGTTTTTATGAGTCTTTGAGGTGGCTTCAAAACCCATACAAAATGAAAGGAAGTGATAGTGCATAAATATTCTTAGACTAGCCTTTAAGAGGAGGTATGTAAAGAAAATAAAGGAGCTTGTAGTTAAAAATAATAATACAAAAATTTATAACTTGAGAAGATTATTTATGTGGCAAAAATCCTTTTAAAATTAAAACTAGAATCCAAACAATTTATTATTATTATATAGCAATTAAGTGTTTAAAATACAAACATTAGGCTGCGTCTTTATAGTATATCAACATTCAAATTCTCTTCAAATTCTCTAAAAAATAATTATGGTAGCATAAAAATGCCTAAAAGTCAATCATACAGCTCATACAACACTCTATCCTCAACACAAATAAGAAAAATTAAAACCAAAAACCATAAGTGGTTAAATAAAATTATGAGTCAAAATAATGACACTACAATTGGCCCAAGTTCCAATACTCAAATTAGTCATGATCTCTTGTAAAATTTGAAGATGCTTTTGGACTTGTCATAACTTGTCATAATGTTTATCATAATTGACTCCTTAGTTTGAGCTCACTACTTTAGTATATTCAAATATATTCAAAGATTCATTATGACCCAATTGAGTTCCACAAGCATTTGGATGACATTTATGTCGATCCCCGCTCAACCTCTTAAATTCACTTCACTAAATAAACAAAAAATTCTAATATGTGGCTACCTTACCATGTTATATGGTGTTGTCTTTCCTATAAGAGATAAACAAGAAATTTGGTGTACTAAATCTCGCCCTAGGTTTCTAAAGGAATTTTATGATGCATCTATGGTGTATTAAGAGTGGGTGACAACTTAAAAATAATAATAAAGTGTTATTTGAAATACATGAAAGAGGTGTTTGGAGCTACTAATAACTATTAAAGATGTTTTATAATTAAAATATGGTTGCAATTATTTAAAAATAATGATAAAAATGTAGAAATGAAAGAAAAACTTAGGAACCAACAAACTTATGATATTGCACCCTTGTATCGTCCTGTATTACATGATATTAGTATAAAAGTTGGAAATAGCATATGCAAAGTACCACAAGGAAAGTGAAGACTACAAATGATTCAATCACATAAATTTAGTTTTAATCTACAATTCATCATGTTAATTAAAACATTCAATTGAGAAAACAAAACTAGTTAAAATATTAAGAAAAATAAATGCAATCATGTAAAGATTCTTCAAATTAAATCAAGTCACATTCCAATCCATGATCTAGTGTCTCTTCTTTAGTGTGAGTAGACATCAAAAGTTTAATTTTGGGTAGTCTTATTGTCAAGATAGTATCAGGGGATGAATGACTCCTCAAGTTTTGTGATATACTGCACTCTATAAAAAATTTAGGGACTTTGGTCACTTTGAAAAAAAAAAAAAAAAGATATACTGCCCTCTAGCAAAGACTGAATGTAGTGCAAGGAAACCCCCTCATTAGATAATTAACAAAATAATTTACCCGAAAAAAGAAAACAATACATTCTATAGACTTCAATTTTGCCATATAGACTTGATATTGATAAGTAGGAGAAATTTTCCACAAGTCAAATTATGATATTGCTAGTAGAATCAACACTTGTTTTACAAGTGGAGTAGCAAGCTAAGCAAGCATTACCTTGGAGGAAATTCTATTGTCAAGCACACTTGAGTTGGAGTACCTAGTATTGTGATGGATCCCGTGAAGGCCCAATGCTTCACCTTTGTGAGCATCACCTAGATGCAATCAGTGCTAAGTGTGTCATTCATTCTCGTGAGGGATGGGTTCTTGTTAACCACTACTCATGAAACATGGGTCTACGAGTTTGACTCCAAAGCTACACAGTTGAATACTAATAGTAATATCATAATTATACTCGATACCGGTTATTAACTATAAACTACAACACATTGAGCCACCAAAGATACAAAGAATGCCATCATTGATATAAATAAATTATATAATCACTCATCCTTGAGTTCAAAAGTGGAAACAAATTCATTGTGAATTATGATTTATTTGTTATTTCACTATTTTATTTAAATCCTTCTAGCAGGTACCATTAACAAATTCAAAATTCAAATTTAATTTCTTATCCAGAACTTGAAGGATATTCCGCTACAACTTGTTTATAAGGAAATGTAAAGTACCTCCATCCAGACTTTCAAATAACTTTTTGTCTGTTTATGGCTGATATGTATCCGTTACAACTGGGTGGAATTTTGGGGCATTCAGGTTGGATATCTCGTCAGCACTGCATTACCAGTAATTCCATTCCCTTTTCTCTGTATTCTATCAATATTTTTGTTTGGACCAATTCCCAGCTCTTCCATAGCCGTTTTATTTTGACCATTCTTCTTGCTGTGTTCATAAATATTGCTTGCAACAATACCCAATATGTATCTACTAAGAGCCTTGCTCTCTGTTTCACTTCACATCTCTGTCGGAATCAAAACCTATTAAATCTGTTTGCAAGTTTACATCTTGTTTTCTAGCTAGCAGAAGCGGATTCCCAGGCCTTTATTTTGGTCTTTATTGCTTTGGGCAAATTCAATTCCAACGATCCTATGGTGCAACTTCCTTTCCCAACAAAGATCTTACGGCTGTACATTTTGTAAAGTTTTTAGGGTTCTAGCCATTCTCTTCTCCAAAACCAAGATGAACTCTCGGCTTGGGTGCCTGCTCTGTTTTCTGCTCTCAGTCTCCTTTTTCCCCATGAAATCTAATGCCCAAAACATCAGCTTTGATTTCTCAACGTTTTCCTTCAGAAACCTGACTCTTGTAGGGGATGCATATCTCAGAAATGGTGCAATAGGTCTTACAAGAGACTTAGCAGTCCCTAACTCAAGTGCTGGAAGAGCTCTGTACAATAAGCCAGTGCAACTCCTGGACCCAAAAACAAACGCTTCTGTTTCATTCAGAACCATGTTCTCCTTTTCCATAACAAATGTGGATCCTGTATCTTTTGGGGAAGGTTTAGCTTTTGTTATTTCACCAGATAACAACACAGTAGGAAGCCCTGGGCCATTTTTGGGGATTCTCAATGCCACTACACAGATTGATGAGATCGGGACTATAGCAGTGGAATTTGATACATTTCTTGATGTACAGTTTAATGATCCCAATGCCAACCATATTGGCTTGGATATAGGCAATCTGACTTCCTATAAAGTAGCTGATGTGGGCATCCTGCAAATCGATTTGAAGAGCGGAGACCTGATAACGGCCTGGATTGATTATAACAACACAGAGAAAATGGCCCGTGTATGGTTGAGTTACAGCAGTGTGAAGCCTGAGAAGCCTCTAATGTCTGTAAGTATTGACTTTTCAAAGTATTTTAATGAATACATGTACATTGGTTTTAGTGCTTCAACAGGAGGGAGCACAGAGGTTCATACAATTGAAGAATGGAGTTTCCAGAGCTTTGGTTTGTCTTCTCCTGTGGTTTCTCCACTGCCCAAGAATGTAACGACCCCTAAGAATACAACAGACCCTAGCGTAGTAGGTCCTGTAATGAGTAGAAGGGGAGGCTGTCATGGAGGCCTCTGTTTCAGTAGATTAACCTTAGTGGGTATTATATCAGGGTCTTCTGTATTGTTTGTATTGTTTTTTGGCTTTATTGCATGGTTTTCATACAGAAAATGGAAAGCTTCAAGGTCCTCAGACTCATTCAGGTCTGATGTGGTGCAATCCCCTAAGAAATTCACTTATAAGGAGTTGAGCATTGCCACCAAGGGATTCAGCACGAGTAGAGTAATAGGTCATGGGGCTTTTGGGACTGTTTACAGGGGAGTTCTTCCCGACTCCGACAATGCGATTGCAGTGAAGAGATCCACTTATAATAACCAGGGGAAGAATGAGTTTCTTGCAGAGCTTACTATTATAGGACGTCTTAGACATAGAAATTTGGTTCATCTACAAGGATGGTGCCATGAAAAAGGGGAGTTTTTGCTTGTCTTTGAGTACATGCCTAATGGTAGTCTGGATAAGATTCTGTTCCAAGAAGGGCAGGGCCCAGTGCTCTCGTGGGGACATAGGTATAAAATTGTAACGGGAGTAGCTTCTGCCTTGTCCTATTTGCATGGGGAATGGGAGCAGCAAGTGATCCATAGGGATATAAAGGCAAGCAACATTATGCTGGATGCAAGCTTCAATGCTAGATTGGGAGATTTTGGTTTGGCAAGGCTGATGGATCATAATAAGAGTCCAGATGCTACTCTCACAGCAGGAACTATGGGGTACCTCGCCCCAGAGTATCTTCAATCTGGAAAGGCCTCTGAGAAAACTGATGTTTTCAGCTTTGGGGCAGTGGTTTTGGAGGTGGCATGTGGGAGAAGGCCTATTGAAAAGGATTTGCCCTCTGGTAAGAATAATCTTGTTGATTGGGTTTGGGGTTTGCACAGTGAAGGGAAGCTCCTGGAAGCTGCAGATCCAAGGTTGGAGGAAGAATATGATGAAGATGAGATGACAAGGATGTTAAGTGTAGGTCTCTTATGTTCTCATCCTCATTCATTTTCAAGGCCTACAATGAGACAGGTGTTACAGATTCTAGGTGGAGAAGCGCCCCTTCCTTGTGTTCCTACTTTTAAGCCTAGCTTGTCATTTGGATCTACTCTTGTTCTGAATCTTCAGGATTTTGTTTCAGAATCTGGACAGAGCCAGAGTTCTAGCCCTTCTTCTACAAGTTTGAGGGAGCATTCTTCCGCCCGAATTTCAAATTAAAGTGGGTTTCTATTAAATCTTCTAGCGCTTTATCACATTATGCTAGAGTAAATCTTTACTTGTTTACCTTTGTCCGCTTGCATCCAGCTTCCATACGTTGATATCCGTAGCCAGTAACTGGCTTTAAGGGAGCGTTTTTGCTCTTTATACCCAAGTAAGTGTTCTGTTTAATTTGGCAACGAGGGTCTTTGGGTATTGACTGTAGAATTCAGAATTGTTTTCTGTGTCTATGATAAGAGCAAGAATTGTAATTGGTCTGTTGTTCTCAGTGATTTCAAAACAAAACGCATTCCTTCTCGGAATTACAGTCAAAATTACATCTGTAAGCTTATTTCTTAGCAGTCTTGAAGACATTTCGTCATACTTAGCTTATGCGCATCTGTATTATATCTCCTGGAATTGATTTCTGAAATATGAGATGCAGTTGTTACTGTGTTCTTTCCATGTTTTCTTCTGCCGTTCAATTTGTTTCATTAATATGCATTATCTTTTCAAATGTGCCCTAGAAACTACTTCCCATGAACAGGGAAACTAGAATTAAATGTCAAGAAAAGATTCAAATTTATATTACTGATCTCTGTTGAGAAACTGTATCGCGCTTGAGTAATGTGAAATTCATAATTACGCTTCAACTGAGTTTGTTATCGCGCTTGTGGAATCGATCTTTCTTGGCCCCGTTTGTTTGCTGGAAGATGGCTGGAAGATGAAAACGGGAAGATGTATTTTTGTACGGCAAATTCCACCTTTTTTTTGGAATTTGCCAAATTCTCATTTTGGACCAAAATGAGAATTTGGCCGTACAAAAATACATCTTCCCGTTTTCATCTTCCAGCCATCTTCCACCAAACAAACGGGGCTTAGTATGGATTTGAACTTGTCACATGAAAGGAATCTTTGAAGCTTATTCGTCGTGGATCTTTTGTCGACAAATTATAATTGACTTAATATTTGAACTTGTAATTAGTAACTAATGATGTTGACACTTAATGTGAAATGGCTAGGTAGGGATCTTCACCCTATTACAAATCCTTCAGTGTAATTTAATTTAAAAAAAAATAGGAAGAAAATGTATGTTGCATATATTAAGCACTAGGGAAAGTCCTCTAGTATCTGCTCGCGCTAACTTCGCACATCTAGAATTCTTAAATCGCAAGTCAGTTTTCAACATTTTTTTCGGTGTAGCTTTGTAGGTGAGTTAAGAGCTTAAAGCCAAAGTTTCAGGTTCTAGGTATTCACAGGTCTCTCTATAGAGATCGTCAAACACCAAGTGGTAAAAAAATGGCATTTTCAAAGGGCATTGGCTATGGGGTAGGAAATTTGCACCTGGCTTTACCCATCCAAATGCCATGTCCATTCCAATGTCATGTATATTGTAATTGCTCTGTCTAGTCTATCCATTGCCAAAGTTTGTAATCACTGCAGTGTCCTTTGACATGACTGATACAACTCCTCTTTTACAAAAAAAGAGCAAACATTTGGTTGATCTTTTAATTAATTAGAAGAAAACATTAAACATTAAAATCCAAGGCCTTTGCTCCATCCATTAATATTGCTTTTAATTTTTTTGGTCAATATTTTATAAACTAGTGAGTACTTTAATTAAATTATTTAATATAAAGTTAAGTAGAAAAATATGAATGTGAAGAAAACATAAATGTTGTAAAAATATATATCAAATTATTTAATAATGATGTTGATTTATGTAAAAGTAATTTTTTTAAATTAATTTAAATATTTTAACTTTTTTCTTTATATTATTTTTAACTATTTTTAAAATCTAAATTTATTAAAATCAATGATAATTATTAAATTATTTGATTTAATTTGTTTATAACATTCATCTATTCTCCACATTCATATTTTTCTACTTATTTTTTATAAAATAATTTATTTAAAGTACTAACTAATTTATTAAATATTTAAAAGAAAAAAATAAAAGCAATATATATGGAAGGAGTTGAGGCCTTGGATTTTAATGTTTAATATTTTCTTAAAATTAATTAAGAGAAGTCAAATGTTTGCTCTTTTTCTCAAAAGAGGAGTCACGTCAGTCATGTCAGAGGACAACGTAGTAATTGCATGCTTTGGCATAGACAGAGCAAGTACAATATGCATGGCATTCGAATGGGCATGACATTTGGATGGGTAAAGCCAGGTACAAATTTCCCGCCCCGTAGCCAGTGCCGCCTAGAACCCGATCCCTAGACCCCCAATAATCGATAATGATATATCTAAAAAAAAATATAGGCCCCCAATTACTAAACATCTAGACATATAATTATAAGATGTTCTAAATGTGAGCCCGCTCACGATGCAACATTCCCTTTTAATGTTACATTTTAATGTAACCACTTGGGCCCTTGCATTAATCAAGGGCCCATCTAATAATACCCCACGGAGGACCCTACAAAATCATTGCAGACCCAATAACTAATCGCGGTTACACGTTACTTGCTCGATGTCTGCCATGTAACTGCCCAAACTCAAGTCATTACCTATCCACAACTAGCCTAAACCGCGTTTATTTCACCATCTTTCTATCATTTTCTTGAAACTTCATCTCCCACGAACGCTTCCCATAGAAGTCATTTCTCTACATGTGACGAGGGTTTCTCTGTGTGTGACGAGGGTTTCACAGGTGAGGGATTCCTTCATCGCCTCACAAGTACCATTGATTTCACAGGGTTTATTGTTGTAATGATTTCACAAGGTTTATTGTTGAAATTATTGAATGAAATGTCAGAAATAGGGTGCATTATCGATATTATGATTACAACTACTAGTTTAATCATGAAAAGAAATTGTATTCTTTTGCTTGTATAGTTTCATGTTTGTTCCAACCATTTCTTGGTCTTCAATCGATGGTTTGAGTCGGTTCATTCTATATTTTGAGCAAAATGTGTAATTATTGCATGGCATGCAAAAACATAGGGTACAGTGTCAAAAAAATGATAAAAGGTGCTAGTTTAATCATGAAAAGATATTGTATTCTTTTTCTTTTATGGTTTCGTGTTTGTTCCAACCATTTCTTGGTCTTCAATCGAGGGTTTGAGTTGGTTCATTCGATATTTTGAGCAAAATGTGTAATTATTGCATGACATGCAAAGAAATAGGGTACAATGTCAAAAAAAAATGATAAAAGTTGTTAGTTTAATCATGAAAATTTTATGTATTCTTTTGCTTTTATGGTTTCTTGTTTGCTTCAACCATTTTTGCTTTTTCAGCGTAGGGTTTCGCTTGGTCCATAATTTTTTCATCAAACAGTTTCATTATTGCATTGAATGTCAAAGAATTAGGGTACAATGTCAAAGAATTAGGTTAAGATGTCAAAGAATTAGGGTTTCATTTGTTTTTACGGTTTCCTTTTTGTTTCAACCCTTTCTCTGTATTCAATTGAGGGTTTTATTCTGTCCACTTGTTCTTCTAATCACACTATCATATTATTACATTGAATGTCAAATAAATTATTAGAGCTGCTAGTTAATTCTATGAGATTATTGCATGAAACATCAAATAAATAGGGTACATTGTCCATATGATGTTAGAGCTACTAGTTTAATCATGAAAAGATATTGTATTCTTTTGCTTTTATAGTTTCTTTTTTGTTTCAACTGTTTCTGTGTTTAATCAACATTATTACATTGAATGTCAAATACATATAGCACATTGTTGACAATATGATTCAATCTATTAGTTTAATCATGAGGTGTTACTGTATTCATTTGGTTTTTCCAATTCTTGTTATTTTTCAATTGTTTTTTTCACCTTTCCATCATTTTCTCAAAACTTCATCTCATTTTCTAAGCTTACATTGACTCTGTACATTCAGAATTTTTCATTGAATTGTTTGTTACACTGATTCTACTCATTTGCTAAGCTTGCATTGACTGTATGCATTCTTAACTTGACATTGAATCGTTTGTCACACTGTTTGGTACTTATATCGTGTTTTTATGAATCAAGCTATTTCATGTTCTTACTGTATGCGTTACTTATATGCCTTCAAGTTCTACTGTTTTCAGTTAGTAAGGGGTTTGCAATATGTTTAGTTAGATGCATTGAAGCTCCATATTCTCATATTTGACAGTTTTCACTTAGTTATCTCATGTCTTTCATAAATCAAGGTACTTCTCACTGCATGCATTACTTACATGCCTTCAAATTAGACTGTTTACATATAATTATAAAATGTTTTAAATGTGGACCCTCTCACTATGCCAACATTCCCTTTTAATATTGTATTTTATTATAATCACTTGGGCCCATATAATAATACCCCACGAAGGACCCTACAAAATCATCGTAGACCTAGTAAGTAATCACGGTTACACACTACTTGCTCATCGCCTACCACGTAACCGCCCAAACTCAAGTCACTACCTACCCACATATGGTCCTAAAACCGTGTTTATTTCACCTTCTTTCCATCATTTTCTGGAAACTTCATCTCTTGTGAATGCTTCCCGCCAACTTAATTTCTCTGCATGCGACAAGGGTTTCAGTCCATCACTCTCATTTACAAAGCTTACATTAACTATGTGCATTCTTAATTTGTCATTGAGTTGTTTGTGACACTGATTCTACTCATTTTCCAAGCTTACATTGACTGTATGCATTCTTCAGTTGACATGGAATAGTTTGTCACACTGTTTGTACTCATTTGCTAAGCCTACAATGAATGTATGCATTCTTAAGTTGTCATTGAACTGTTTGTCACATTGATTCTACTCATTTGCCAAGCTTACATCGTTTGTATGCATTCTTAAGTTGACATTGACTATATGCATTTGCCTTATATTAATCTAGTGACATTATTACATGGAATGTCAAATAAATAGGGTACATTGTCGATAATATGATTAAATCTGCTAGTTTATTCACGAAATTAGCTTATTTTATTCATTTTCTAGTTTAATCATGAAATGTTATTGTATTCATTTGATTTTACAATTTCCTGTTTGTTTCAATCATTTCTCTCTATTTTACTCATGGAATGTCTCAGCTTTATAAAGTTTAGAATTGACTTTATTTATTTCTCTTTACTCATTTTGATTAAGAGGAAAACAGGTTTTGAAAGGGCCCGAAACCTTGTACAAGAGAACTAAATGATATTACATTGAGCACTAACAAAAGCTACCGAAAAGCAAACGAGACACACAAAGAGCCAACATAGCAGAAAAGGACAACAAAAAAGAACCAGCTGGAAGGAAACGAAAAACTAACACACAAGAGACAGGGACAACCAGAACCGCCCACAACCCAAGAAAAAAGCACTTGGGCACAAAGTCACCCAAGATTATTCAGAAGGCCATTTCTCTTTACTCGTTGACTCTATGCATTTCTATGTAATCTTCTACTTGAATCATGAAATGTTGTTGCAGTCATTTCATATCTTTTATTGTGCCCGCAACCATTCTTTGTCTACATGCGACAAGGTTTTTTATCTACCACTCCGAAGTGGCGCATCCAATTGATGTTTAAAATTGCAAATAAACATGTCATTCATGGGTTTCAGTATCTTTGGAGGATTACTGAAATTTGTACTTAATTCTACCATGAAGATATCTTTTTCTATCATTATTCCATAGTACTTTGAGTATTCCTCCTAAAATACTCATATGCCTATGTTTAGTGGGATCTTTAAGGATTAATATTATTAAATCAGCTAGTTATATCATATTCCAATTTGATTAAAACTACTAGTTTAATCATTTAAATGTTGTTGTATTCAATTGTTTATACGGTAAAAATAGTTTGATTATATTTGCTTGTTCATTTATTAAAGGTTAACATTATGAAGTATGCTAATTATAATCAAAGATTGACCTCTCATATCCATAGGGTAAATGTTGTTCACTAATTATCAACCATATCTATATGGTAAATTCTCTGAATCAATGGATTTGAAGCCCATAAACTACCGTATTAGAATCTCTATTGGCCAAGGGGAGCACCCTATATGCTTCATTCTAACTGATGAATCTACCATGGATTTGTTTAAAAATACACATTGCCTGAATGTTCAAGATGTTATTGTTGAAGTCATTGGGAAAGGCCTTCTTTATGCGGAGAGGCGTTGCATATATCCATCGCAGCTTGTATCTATATTTTTGTCACACTGCATGGACTTGTTGTAGTCAAGTGAAGACCTAAGACGAATTGCATATTCTTATGTTGACGAACGATTCCTTAGGGAAATACTTTGGAGGAGGCCATCAAGTCATACAACCTGTATAGTGGCAAGGCATATGTGGCAGGAATTGTCCCCCAATCAATGTTGAAGGAAAATGAAGATATGAGAATCATATTGAAAGCATTTATGGAGGATATAGTATATATTGTGGAGGACATATTCGACAATGTATTTGAGAGGCATGGGTCGAGAGTGCCAGTGCAGTTTCGTCAAGATTTAGAGAACATTTCTGAAGGAATTGGATTGTTGTTATTTCATGTGAAATATCCGCATCGCTTTGGAGAACAATGCACAACTATCATATACAAGAGAGATGAATAGATGGGCTATGTTTAGTGGGATATTTAACGATTAACATTATTGAATGTGCTAGTTTAATCATTTTCAAATATGTTTAGTGAGATATTTAATGATCAACATTGTTAAAACTGCTTGTTTAATCATATTTGAATATTGTTATAAGTGCATGTTTAATCATGAAATATTGTTATCTTCAATTACTTATACGGAAAAAAAAATGTTTGCTTATATATTTCATTTGTCATTGGTCATTTTCAAAGAAGACATCGAAAGTGCCCTACAAATAGGGATGTCGTACTTTTTTTTGGAGAATAGAAAGGTTGTAAGCCACCAATTGCTATACAAACAAGATTATACATTGTTGTTTGCCTAATGTAGATCCTTTGGTGATAGTAATTAAGAAGAATAAACACAAACTAAGTTGACATAAACCCAACTGAAGATAAGGAAGTGGTGACTTATAATCCTTTCTATTTTCTATATTTTTTACAAGACCCTTAATTGTAGGGTGCCTTTCAATGCTCTCTGATATATTTATCTTATGTTCTCACTGTATGCATTACTTAGAGGGATTCAATAGTCACGTTCTCACATTACACTATTTTCAGTTACTTATGTCATGCTTTCGAAAATCAAGCTCGGGTTCAATGTATGCGTTACTAATGTTAGTTCAGTGTACTCATGTTTTCAGTTAGTTACGTGCATTCAAGGTTTACTATTTTCAGTTACTAAGGTATTGACAATCTACATTATTCTACCTACATTCATAATTCATTTTCTCACATTAAATTATTTTCAGTAAGTTATACCATGTTTTCATCTATCAAGCTATTTCATGTTCTCTCTGTATATGTTACTTACATGCCTTCAAATTTTCTTGTTTCAAGAGAAATGCATAGAGTCAATGTTTAAAGAGAAATGCATATACTCCATGTTTCAAGATAAAGGCATAGAGTCAATGACAACTTCAGAATGCATATAGTGAATAGAACTCTATACATATATATTACAATGTGCATAGATATGTATGCGTACATAAATATGTATACATATGTTTGCATACATACATACATACATATATGTATGTATGTATGTGCTTCTATGTATGTGTTATTGATCAATATTACATAGGAGCTCACTAATAAATGAAGGCATAAAGTGAATGAAAACTTCATAATGCATATGGTGAATAGAACTCTATCTATATATGTTTGTATAGATATGTATGCATACATATGTATGATAGTGTGCATAGATATGTATGTATGTATGCATGATATGTATGCGTACATAAATATGTATACATATGTTTGCATGTGTGTGTGCGTGTGCGCATATGTATGTGTGTGTATATACATATACATACATATACATATACATATATATATATATATATATATATGTATATATATATATATGTATA
>MU223623.1:446774-458938 GCA_018584345.1 Thuja plicata
CTCAACTGTCTCTTGTGATTCCATGGTAAACAAACAAGAAAACACGACTGAGAAGCATTGTCAGTTACAAAAACACACTTTAAAGATGCATGAGATTTCTCCTAGTAGCATATAGTTGTTTGAAAAGAATAAAATATTTAATACACTGAGAATTCCATCAAAAGGGACCAAAATTGCTATAGCTGTCAGTAATTGATATTCAATAATGAAACTTGTTGACAAAATAACCAGAGTGGGTGGGTATTTGCATAGATAAAATTACACCATAAATTAGAAGCCAAATAAACAAGTTGTCCACGCTCATGTAAAAGACCTCTATGAATTGATTCATCCGCTAGGTCTAGACTTAATGTGATGTTGCCACTTAATTCTAACTGTATAATTCAAGATACCATAATTCATTGACAACATTCAGCCAGCAAAAGCATGAACTTTACCTAGTTTAGTCAATTCTCCTTGATTACTCAAGTTCTTAAAGAAGTTCAGCCCCAATACAATATCTCCCGCAAAGCCAATGTTAGTAATAACTGAGAGGGGGGGGGGGTGAATCAGTGGCCTTAATAATTTATCCTTCAAACTTAACCACCAATCAATAAACCTCAGATTATTATGTCCCTACAAGATGCATGCCATGAAATACTACAAAAGATTAACTGTCTATCAGTTTGCTCTGTCAATCCTTATTCTTTCTTGATTACCGATAAGCAATATAACTATTTACCAAAACTCAGTAAATAAGCAGAGTATACCGATCAATATAGAGTTAGCTATGTAAGATGCAAGAAAATAAAGTAATGAATCATACACACATAACACATGAATTTTTAACATGGAAACCCTGTTAGGGGAAAAACCACTGGGACTGATACCCCCAAATTTCCACTCTGCTGAAGTGAGCCCTGTTAGGAGCCAACCCTATTAAAGGTTACAAACACACTGTTAAGTGCAACCTTGTTAGAGTATTTTATACATAGAGGTTGTCACTTAGTATCGGGCATCTATTGCTACCATCCTTGAATTGGCCTCCTTCTTAGACTGTCAATAGGTATCGGGCAAGTCCAATACAACTTTCACGAATTGACCTTTTTGGCACTCCTTGAGATGTACCTCAATATATAGAAGACTGTTAAGTCTTTCTCGGTTAAGAGACTTGATGCATCAATGGTTAAACTGAAACACTATGACCTGTTCATATTGCAACTTTGAATTGCATATTTTCAGATCTATTTAAGTACATTACCTCTTTGACCAATGTATCAATTAATCCTTGTACTCCATACTTTCTGCTCTGTGATGTTGTGCTCAATGTTCATTGGTGTCTGCAGAATTCCTTAGCTCTTCCTTCAGCTTGTTTGATCAGCACTACATGAAGTTGTTCATCATCAGTTTCTCTTCAGCATCCTCTTTTTATTCACCCCCCTTAATCCCTTTTATAAATGAATTAAGCTTGTCTCTTATATAGACACAATATTCATTGTTTCTTGATTCTTGGCGTGAAAAACAATCCAACCAATTAGATTTAAAGCATAACTCCTGATTTGTCTCATAGATATCTTCTTGCCAACTGTACAAATCATCTTTAAATCAATCACTTATCTCGGGTTGAATAAAACAAAGTAGACAACTAATTAAGTCTATTTTTAGCTCTGCCAGCTAGATATTTTGTCATTTTCTAAACTTTCTATTTTGTCGGTCACCACTGCTGTTAGTCATCTATGATAACTGATAGTTGTGTCGGTGAGACTCCAGTTAGCTTTGTGATCTCCATCCGTCAGGAATCATTGGAATTTTACTCGTAGGGCAACACTTTCTTTAGCTCGTCGAGCAACCTTCTGACTTTGCTCATTGGGCATCCTATGGTTTTGCTTTGTCAGGAAACACTATACTTTTGTTCGTCGGGTATCACTATGACTGTTCTTCTTTGCTCTGTCCACCGGTGTGCACTCCGTCGGTGTTGTTTGTCACTTAGTGAATACTTGACTTTTATGCATTGCTGAAAGCATAACCTTTATTCCTTTGGTTTTCTAAAGTCTTTGGCATTATGTACATGACCGTACAGATGATATCAAGTTGACATCAATGACAATACAATACATTAACTGATTTAATGCCTTGCATTATCTTCAACTTAACATTGTCAAACATTCAATCAGTTACATGTCATCAATCTCTCCCGTTGGCATTGATGGAAACATACTATATTATCACACTATACTATTTCTAATACAATATGAAATATAATAGTTGAGATTCATCAAAGTACCAATCTTTTTGTTTTGATAACCGATTAATGTCTGACCATCGGTAAGCTCTATTTTAGCTTAGATTTGATTCTTGCAGCTCTTTGTCTTCTAATGTGTTGTGTTCTCTCCTTGTGTCAATTTATCTCCTTTGACGGTTCTTCTCTTTTGATGTCTTTTTCACTTGTCAGCAACTCTCCCTTTGTATAATATTTCCATACAATTTCTCTCCCTAAGGATATAATCTCTCCCTGTTGGAGCAATGTGATAGTGGATAATCTCTTTCCCTTTCCAGAAAGATCTGATAATATAGATAATTTCTCTCCCTTTGACAACAATTCCAAACAAATATCTGACATTCATGTCAAACACTCATTTCACCCATCCATAATATATTCCTTGAATTTCCCTTATCCATCAACAATATGCTCTGGTACTCAGTGAAGATATATACCTGTATGTATATAGTTGTAGCTTTGAAGTTCATCTCTTTTCTTGCATCAACATTATTGATATTCTGATAATATGTAGGCTGATGCAGCCTTCAGTCATTTTACTAAATGGTAGACAAGGGTGTGACCCCTAGTCTTTTTCTCAAGTACTCAAATGTATCCTTGGGCAGTGGTTTGGTGAAGATATCAACTAATTGTTCTTTGGATTGCACATACTCAAGTGTTACTTCCTTTGCTTGAACTTGTTCTCTAAAATAATGATACTTGATAGCAATGTGTTTAGTCTTAGCATGCATGACTGGATTCGTGGAAATGTTTGTTGCACTGGTGTTATCACAATAGATAATTACTAGTTATAAGATCTTCATATGCATACCTTCTAGTAACTGTTTGATCCATGCAATATTTGAGCAATTTGCAGCAGCAACAACATACCCTGCTTCTGCAGTTGACTGAGAGATGCATGCTTGCTTCTTGCTAATCCATGTGACAAGTCTATCACCCATAAAGAATGATCCTCTAGTTGTGCTCTTCCAGTCATCAAGATTTCCAATCCAATCAGCGTCGATAAAAACCTTAAGTACAAATTTGCATTCTCTTTTATACCATAAGCCATATTCCTTAGTATTCTTTAGATATCTTAAAATTCTTTTCACAGTAGTCATATGTGCTTCCCTGGGGTTAGCAAAAAATCTTGCAGCTATTCCTACTGCATGTGCAATATCTGGTCTAGTGTGTACAAAATACATGAGTTTTCCAATCATTGATCTGTACAAAGTTTGATTTACCTTTGTTGTCTTGTCCTCCTTTGTCAACTTACATCCAATAGCCATCGGTGTTCCAACTAGTTTGGAATCTTCCATCTTGAATATTTTCAGGACCTCTTTAATGTATTTGGACTGTGTAATGAAAATACCTTCACATTGTTGCATGATCTGTAGACCAAGAAAGAACTTGATCTCTCCAAACATAGACATCTCAAACTCTTTTCTCATCTCATTATCAAATGATTTTCATATCATATCATTGCCTCCAAATATGATGTCATCAACAAATATTTCAGCAATCAAAGTGTTAGCATCAATATCTTCCTTCAAATAAAGATTACCATTTTCACTAGTCCTTACAAATCCAATACTTATAAGATAGGAATGAAATCATTCATACCAAGCTCTAGGAGCTTGTTTTAATCCATACAAGGCTTTATAAATTCTACATACCATGTTTCTCTTGTCTGGATCTACAAACCCTTCTGGTTGCTCAATGTATACCTTGTTGGTTGTACTCCCAGTTCTGGTGTTTACCCTAAATTTTTTTGATATCTTCATGACTAAGAAGTGCACAAATTCTGAAAATATGTCCAAAGCTACAAGGTCCTTGAGAAAGTTTCATGTTTTTAGGTCAAAATCTAGAGGAATGGTAAAAATCCCTATCTTAGGTTCCATTATATGCAAAAGTGTCAAAAAACACTAGATATGTTAATCAGGTTTATATTTTTGAGTTACTTTTTGAAAAGCTTAAGTTATAAAAAGGTCATGTGCTTTTTAAGATTAGTTGCCCAGTCTCCTAATGTTAAATGAATATTCCATTTCATAACAAGACTTAGCGATTCACTGTAGTCAGGATGTCTCTAAAAGGAAAAGAATATACCTTATAAGTCATGAGACTTAGTGATAATCCTTTGTCGCGAAGTCTCCCAATGGAGAAAAGATGATATGGTGACATGGAGACAAAAGGTTAAGTCATGGTGTCGCGCAATATATCTTGGAGTTAGTTGATTATCATGAGACTTAGCGATTCCTTCAGTCGCGGAGTCTCCAAATCAGAACACAGTTAATGATGAGTTAAAAAAGCTCTAGTCACCATGTCTCCAGATAAAAGGCCAGTTAAGTAAAAGTTTTAGAGACTTGGCGACAAACTGCAGATTAAAATGAAATATATGGTAGTCAGGTAGTCGCTAGTCAAATGTGATAAGTCAGCATTCTTCTAGCGACTTGGAGACAAAAAACTAAAGATGGTACATGTGTCCAAAATGAATAAAGCAAAAGGCATCGGTCGCATGGTCTCCAAATGGAAAAGTATCATCTGGCGATTAAGAGACTAAAATATGTAAAGGTATGTATTTTACTTTAGTCACATCGTCTCTAGATGATTTAGGGTTTCAAGAATGTATTCAAAAACTTAGCGGAGCCGTTAGATGCAGAATAAGATAAGATCAACGGTAGTCGCTGAGTCTCTATAAAATTTGCACAGAGTGAAAATGTTCTCACGACAATGAGATTAAAATTTAGTCACGTAGTCTCCAAATTGAATTTAAAATGATAAAATAAAGTTTCATAGGCTTTATCGCTAAGTCTCCAAAGGAAATATTAAAGAGTAGTTTTATTTAGCGATTAAGCGACTAAGGGTTGTCGCGGGGTCTCATAAAAGAAAAGAAGCATTCAGAGACTTAGCGATCAGAGTTTAATAGATGAAAAAGTAACCATAGTCGCGGGGTCTCCAAATAAACTCAGAGTTAGGCTATTCTTCTAGCGACTTGGATTCATTTAGTCACATGATCGCCAGGAATAAACCACAGTTAAGCTGAGGTGAAGAAAATTATGTAGTCGCCAGATCTCTAGAAGAAATTAGAGTTAAGAGATTTGATCAGCGACAAGGAGACAATGTGTAGTCGCTAGGTCGCCAGATATGAAAAGTGATAGTTATGATGAGAAAAACATAAATGGCAGTTGCTGACATGACAATATGGAGATTTATCATCCAATTGGAGTCCAAAGAATTAATGACTATGTGAAAAGGTAGCTAAGATGTCCGATAAAGAGCCAATCATATCAAAATGTGATTCTATTAGAATTTTATAAGGGTTCTTTCTAAAAATTTACTCATTTGAATTTGATTTCCTGTCACATTCATGAGCTACGGCTAGGATTTCAATTAATACCATAGCATGTAAAATTGAAGGTAGAATTGATTGATTCCTTAATAATGAGATAAGTACTTTGTGAAATTACCATAAAGGGATGATCTTAGGTTTATTTTCATTCATCATGCATCCAGAATTTTAGAGCAGAAAATTTGCTAGCTTTTCTGTGTTTAAGAAGAAAGAATTGTTAATTCAGTAAAGTTTTTATCAAATTCATGGTGATTATTCATTTTTCAAATTTCTTGAATTATCTTCAGTGCACAGAGAAGAGTAAGGTGTCCTGGAAGAAGATTTGTTCCAATATCGGTAAAAAGGAAGTGGAGAACAGAACAAAATGAGTAAAGTAGTTAGTGTGGCATCTACCAGTGGGAAGAGCGATGATGTGCATGAAGATGCTAACGGAAAGAGGAACTTCTCTTATGAGTTCTTAAAGATACTACCTGGATCAACACAAAACAAGAGGGCAAATGCCAACATATTGGCAGATGAGTACTACAATATCAGAGATGCCCAAACACCAGGGTCTACAGGTTTTTCTCTTTACAATTACTTTTATAAGAATGCTGATAAGGCCATACCTATATCAAACCCTTGGACTAGCGGTTTGGCTATGTTAATTGTTCCTGATGTTTTTGTAGATGTAGACTTGTTTCTAGGTCTAGCAAACCACTATGAGCCCTTGTAAAAGACAATTAAAAAGAGTGATGGTACTGCATTGTTAATTCTGAATAGGAATTCTTTTATGCAAGCCTTCGGCTTGTATAGTACTATGTCTACTCAGATTAACATCACAAAGCAGGAGGAAAGATATAGGTTACAACCTGGGATTGCTAGGAATCAATTACAGAAACATATCCTTAAAGAGGTCAGAAACCATATTGTCCCTTAGCCAGGAACTGCACCTTATTGTTTCAAGGATTTACATTTTTATATAAAATACATTGCATTTGCTTTGTTTAAGGTTCTGGGTAGAGATGGAGGAGCTGAGAAGATAAATGCTGAGATTTTGATGATGGTTTTGGATTTACAAGATGTGCATTCCAACACCAGCTATGACTACATCGAATATATCATTGACATGATACATGAAGGGTTTGTGGCCATATAGAAGAAGGATAAAGATCCCAAATTTTTACACTATTCTATTTTGATGCATCTTTTATTGCATTTTAATTATGGCATCATGGATGTAAACAATTTAAACCCCTAAAGAATTTTTCATGACCGGCATAATCCTATCCAATTTTGGATTAAGATATGGAATTTCACTTCCAAGGGCTGTGATTTCTATGGATTTGAAAACTAGATTGTTTACCTTTTGATGCAGAGCTTGGGTGTCAACAAAACTAGACTTCTAGTGAAGGTGGTACAACTGCTGAGACCATGTGAGTATTTTTATAAGTGGGAAGGTGATCACAATTGGGGAAACTTCTTTTTAGAGGAGAATTTCACTATGATTAGAGTGTATAGATGCACACATCCTCCCCATGTCCTACCATATCATGTACCATCAAGAGTTGCAGCAATGGAATTTATTTGGCAACTCTTGTTAACTGATAATGAACACTTTGCACCACATAGGAAGGGGACATTAACCCCTAGGTAGTTCAAGATCTTTCAATTTATAATTGGAAAGAGTGCTATTGATTTAGTAAGTAAATGGTTAGAAAGTTGTAAGATGTGAGTAGCACTATATAGATATATAGATCCAGAGTGATTGATTACAGGAGCTAAGAAACTCCTAACTCCTAACATACCAAATACATATGTGCATGGTGATTGTGTGGAGGAGGATGCAACTAGGAATATCATTGATGAAGGAGAAGTGAGAGATAAAAGAGAAAAAATCCAAGAGCTGTTGAATTTAGAGAAACAGATAAAAAGAAAAGGAGTAGCATTTGGAGGATTTTACCCAGATTTACCATATTTTGATAAAATCAAAGCTATGCTAGACAAGTTTTACACACTCTGTGAACAGTTGGATAGATGCCTAGACGTAAAAAAGGGAGGACAAGAAACTGAATATTCAGAGTTTGAATATGAAGATCAGAGTGAAGAAGAATATGTTACTCCACCTCATATGGATCAACCACAACAAAATGTTGCAAAAATAGTTTAGGTACAAGGAGAAGAGGGACATATCATAGACTTGACTGAAGTTTCTCAGCCTGATGATATAGATGAACTTGCTTCCAAGAGGCAAAAATTTGATCTTGGTCAGACATCTCATGATAAAACTTACATAAGAAAAGAGAGAAAAAAGGATAGAGTAAGTGCTCTTGTTCCTGGTAACAGAGTATATGATCATAATTTGAGAAAGGAAATTAGGAAAGGAAAGAAACTGCATCAAGAGGTAGAAGAAAACATAGAATTGCCTCTTAGAACATGTATAGATGAGAGATTGATCCATCATCAATAGTTCTTGGAAGATGATGATTTCATTAAAACTGATGAATTCAAAGATTTCCTTAGATGGCAAAAGCAAGAACAGATCAGAGAGCAATTGAGAATAGCTAGTGAAGAAGTAGTGACAAATGAGGCTCTTTTAGCTCTACAAACATATGATCCTGAAACTGAAGACATCACTCCTGAATAAGCCAAAAAATTAGTGTTGGAAAGTGGCATGTTGCTTGTTGAAGGCTGGGATTTAGCCTCAACATTTATAATAAATCAAATAAGAAAGCAACTAGATCTAAAAATGACCACTAAGATTCAAATGGGTGATATGATTAAGGGACTTGGATATAGTCCAAATTCCCAATCATTTGCCATGTGGAGTCTATGTCCTAAAGACCAGAAGCCTCAATTGTTGAACATTCAAGAGAGCATGGTGGGAAACCAAATGGTATGGACAGTTCGAAACACAGGTGATCTGGAGATATCCCAAATAATGACACACTAGGCACATTTAAATGAGGATAAGACAAAGCAATTGTTTGAGAAATGTGGTATCCTGGTAGAGGAGGCTAGTGCCCTGGCTAAGGATAGAGAACTATGCCATATCAAGATTCATTAGCAGGATAAGGTAATTGCTGAATTGACTAAGAAATTGTTGGAAAAGCCAGAAGTGGTATATGTACCCTCAGAGAAGCCTCCACAAATAGAAGAAAAAGTTGAAACAGAGGAAGAAGTAAAAATAGATGATATGGCTAAGAAAGATAATGAGATTGCCATAAATGCATTGTTGAATATACTTCAACATAGGATTGATATATTAAAAGATAAAACTGATATAGTCCTAAATGCATACAATAAATTAGCTACTTTACATGTTGAGGTGATAGGGTATATCTCTACTTTAAGCCCTTACTTTGTAACATGGTCTTCCAGGATACAACTATTTGAGAGGTTGGCTTCTTTATAGCCACATATGCCAAATCTGCCAGAGATTGTGACAGAGGTAGAAGATGAGATCAAGAAAGTAAATGTGACTTTACCTTTCTTTAAAGGTAAATTAAATCAAATAGAGGCAAATATGAGCCTATTTGGACCGAGTTTCAATAGATTTATTCCTCCACTTAAGGGAGAAGATGATCAGATTAAGGCCTTGGAGGCCTGGAGAAATGAATTTGATAGGAGACTACCTAGTAAAGAGGCATTTATCACAGATTCTGATCTTGATATGGAAGGTTTCAATAAGATTTTGGATGAGGCTTTTAAAGTAGAGACTGACATTAATAAATTCTTAGTTGATGTCAAAGGCATAACTGATGTCAGATGGGAAAGGCAGAAAGCACAAATGCAGAGTATCTAGAACTTCGATTGGCCTGTAGAAGAGGATGTGAAAGCATGGGATTTAAAGACAAAATTGAAGAAAAAGAAGCCTGTTGTAATAGAAGAAGAGGTCCTGGATGAAGAATAGAAAGGAACACTTGACACCTGATCATTGAGCATAGGGAGGTTAGTAACCACAAAGGACAAGTGTAGGTTAGCCTGAAATGGTGGTCAGTTGGTCTCAATACAAATATCAAATACTATCTTGAACACAATCAGACAAAGGTGCCAAAATCCATGTGAAGACAAAAGAAGATCATATTTCATCCTTTATTCTTGTCTTCCCACCGCTTGAAAAATCTTGTTTTTTGTCTTTTATATGCTTTTTTAGGGTTAGGTTCCTTAAACCATCTGAAGCTTGTTGCATCCTTTCCTTAAGGATTCCAAGATGGTTTAAGACCTATATAAAGATCAAATTGTAAATATTTTTGAGAGAGATGAAATATATTGGCAAGCCAGACTTCTAGATTTCAATATGTGTTTTTGAGCTTTCAGCTTTGATATGTATTGAAACAGAAATTTATGAATAAAATACAGTACAACTTTATTCTATATTGTTATTGTCTCATTATTTATTGTGTGTACTCTTTTATGTTTAATTTGTCAGGCATGTTAAACATATTGGCTATAAGGCAGCCATCTAGTTATTTGCAAGTTTCTTTTAAGGGGAGAATTAAACTTTGTGAGTAGTTTCAGAGAGTATTGCAGTAATTGAGGATTTGATATAACATTGTGGAAGTGAAAGGGTATTTTGTAAGGCATTTTACCTAAGTTGTATGTAGGTTGTAAGGCATCCTACAATATTCTTATTTTTTTTTATCTCTGTTGATTTATACCTTTTGACTCTATAGCCCAAGGATAGACACTGGTCTAGAACTTGTTTGATGATCCATCATCATCCAAAACATTTAAAACTATTCAAAATCAATTACCTTCAGAGCATATATTTAAAATCAATTGTACTCACAGAGTTTAAAGTTGGAATTTGTTGATTTCTTAAAGAGGAAATCAAATAGGTTATTCCTCCTAAATTCATAAGAATTGTAAAAGGAAAGAAAGATGAAATTCCTTATTATGTTGTTGTCTGTCATCATCAAGATAATGATTTGGATTGTAAAGCTCTTCCTCAGAATAATCATAGTTATTTGCATTGTCATCTATGTATCCATATAGGAACAGAGCATTCAACACATAAGCAAAATCTACTCTAAAGATACTGTCAAATCAGTAATCAATCATAGGTAAAACCTGCCTGAGTCAGTGGATCTCTAAAAAGAAGGAGGTGATAATAGGTATCCCCAGTGTTATCAAAGTACCTCATCAATTAGTGTTTTCTCTTGCTTGAGTCAGAGTATCAAAGGTATTGGGAATCATAGAGTTATTTAAGTATTCAAGCATTATAGAGGCCCTGCAAGAAAAAACCCTAACATACCTCTTCTTCAAGTATTCCATTTAGGAATGCTGACTTGACATCCATATGGTATACCTTGAATCCTTTATAAGAAGCATAAGCAAGTAGTATTATTATACCTTATACCCTAGCAATGGGTGCAAAGGTCTCTCCATAGTCAATACCTTCCTCTTGTGCATACCCCTTACATACTAGTCTTGCTTTATTTCTTGTGACTTCTCCATTCTCATTCATCTTATTCCTGAATATCCATTTAGTACCGATGACATTCTTGTCATCTGGTCTTGGCATAAGTGACCATGTCTTGTTCTTCTCAATCTGCTCAATCTCATAATTCATAGCACTTATCCATTCTTCATTATCAAGTGCAACATTGACAGATTTTGGTTCAAACTCATAAATTAAACAATTTGAGTTTAAAGACTTACTTCTTGTTCTTGTACCAACTTTCTTATCTCCTATGATATGGATCTATGGATGATTCATTCCTACATATCTTGCAAGTATAGGTACAACTCTTTGTCTATCATCTTGATCATCATTTTGTCCTTCATTCTATTCTTCATCACCTTGCACATTATTTTGATTATTATCCTGACCGTCGGTATTTGCAGCCTAACAATTGATTGCAACATTTTGTTGTTCGAGAATTAAGCACTGTTGCTCGGACAGAGTGTTGGGTTCTTCACAATATACAAACTTGTTGTAGTCCTTTGGTTCTTTTGTGCTTTCCAGCTCATTCTTTTCTACAAATTCATCTATCTTTACATTTGCACTTTCAACAATTTGTTAGAGGCCTTAATAAGACATTAATAAGCCTTCCTTTTGGTGGAATATCCTAGAAAGATACCGTCATCACTCTTGGCATCAAGCTTTCCATTTCTATCATCCTTTAAGATATAACATTGACTACCAAATATTTTGAAGTAACTTACATTGGGTGTTTTACCATACCATAGCTCATAGGGTGTCTTCTTTGTGTCTTTCTTCATTTGTACTATGTTTAATGTGTAGACAACAATACTGATAGCTTCACTCTAGAAGATTTGGGTGATGCCTTTCTCTATCATCAGTGTTCTAGCACAATCAACTATTGATCTGTTCCTTCTTTCAACAATCCCATTTTGCTGTGGTGTCCTTGGTGCAGAAACCTATCTTTTTATACCATGCTCATTACATAAATTAGTGAATTCATCTTATATAAACTCTCATCCTCTATCTAATCTCAAGAATTTTAGATCCTTACCACTTTGTTTCTCTACCATAGCCTTATACCATTTAAACATCTTGAATGCTTCAGATTTATCTTTTAGAAACATAACTGTCATCATTCTAGAGTAATCATCAACAAAGAGAATAAAATA
>MU223623.1:466026-484254 GCA_018584345.1 Thuja plicata
TTTACCCCTAGATTGCGATCCTCTCAAGTATAATATTTAGTGATCAATGTTTAAGTGCTTTTTTGCATCGTTGTATATTCACTGGCATGAGATTGCATAAGTTATTATATGTGCTCTTCTGGAATCAATTTTTTTTCATTTTGTTTTGTTATCCATTTTGTTGCATAGGACTATTGACTACGAAATAGGGCTCCCCTTCATTGGGCCTTCATGATACACATTGCAGGCCCTCTTCCACCACTCTTCACCCAAGTGCGATTCCTCCAAAACAAAGAAAAACAATGCGGTGATGTTGTCAAAACTTCAATAATAGACTCCTTGGAAACTAATGCTCAAAAATTTCAGGCTTGGAGTTTGATCCCTCACAACTTGTAGGTAGAGATACAGGCAGCCTGAAAAATAATAGCCAGCCCATTTTTTTAAGGAGAATGAGTGTTATAAGTACATCACATACGCTCACTTTCTTTGCATAATGTTTCTCATTTTCATACTCTTGCAACTTCGAATTATCTCCCTCCATCTGCAATGAAAATTATATTCATGTCCACCATTTATAGATATGTTGTCACAGTTGGGAGGACATTGGTTTGTCCCTTTATCTACTAGGACAACCTCAAACCTTTGCTCTACACTCAACTAAGTTGTAAAATCCTTCCGAGTCTCTTCTTTTTTGGGAGTCTATGAATTTTATATCTACATAAAAATCTGACCAAATTTTAGACTTATGCTTTGTCTATTCTTCCATAATTTACATTCATGTCTACCAAGAAAGTTGTATTTACAATGTCTGACCAAATTTCTCTCTGTTGTGCTTTGATAAAACTTGTAAGTAATATAAGTCTGATTGTAATTGTGTGTACAATAGTTAAAATCTCTGGTGAAAGCAGAAGAAAACAAGAAACCAAACAAACTCTTAAAAACTCTAAAGGGACACTAAAAAAATACATGCGATGTCCAGCCATCGGCAATTGCCGACATCTGGACGTTGCATGTATAGCAAATACATCACACGTCTATCATAATTATGACACCCACAAACTGTAACGATGACATGCTGAAGTTTTTAGATGGTGCAAACTGCGACGGTTAACACAAAAAATGTGATGCCTAGGTGTCAAAATAGTGAAAAATAAAATGTAACGATAGCATGATAAAAATCATAGTTGGCTCATATTGTGACACCTAGACGTCGCATTTTTTGTGTTAACCATTGCAATTATGATAGACGTGCAACATATTTTCTATACATGCGACGTCCAGCCATTGGCAATTTCCGACAGCTCGACGTCGCATGTATAGAAAATATGTCACACATCTGTTGTAATTGTGACACCCACAAACTATAACGACAACATGCTAAAGTTTTTAGACGGTGCAAACTATGACGGTTGACATAAAAAATGTGACACCTAGGTTTCGTAATAGCAATAGATAAAATATGTAATGATATCATGATAAAAATCATAGCCATCTCGTATTGCGATGGTTAAGTCCATCGCAATAATGATAGACGGTACAACTGTCAGTTTTTCTGACACCAAAATTACAACAATGGTCTCTGTCGCTTGGACGACGGGACAATGTCAGAAAAGCAACACATAGCCATCGAAAAATGGTCTCGAATGTTGTAGTGACATAGTTGGCCCTTGCAAAAACACATGTTTATGTGGGTGTACATTGGTTATGAACTACAAAATAAATTATGTCAAGAGAATTATGTACTATTAAAAAAAATTGACAACAATCCTCCATATGAAAACATAAGTATAAATTCATTTTAACAACTCCTTCCATCATCAACAATTAAAATCATTGCATCAATTGGTAGGTTCAATTATGAGATTAACATTGTACATCAATGTATCCAACTAATAAACAAGGATACACCACAACTACAAATCAGGTTCCAATTATAACATCCACTTCCATTATCCTCAATACCTTCCTTTAGGGAGATTCACATTCAGGATCATATTCTCCTTCCTCTATGTCAAATGTAATTCCTCGTTGTCCAATATCTAAATCTTCAAATAGAGTATCAAGTAGTGATGGTTGAGGTGTATCTTCTTTCCAATAGAGAGCTTGTCGAACATGTAGTATTGGTTGACGAGGTGATTTGGTTGAAAGTTGTCCTCCTCCAGTTGTTTGAAACCTTGTAAAGATCCATACTGGTTAAAATTTCCTTGTCCAAGCATGCAACCATTCAAGTTTAGAAATATGATTTGGTTTACATGGACTAAATTGTCTCACAACCCATTGATTTATTAGATTAGTTTGAGTGGACAAAATTCTCACTTTAAAAGGAAATGAATAAAAATTGAAATCAGTAGAAAATTTAAGATATTTAGCCAGAAATGGTCTCTCAAACAAATGTTTAATAGTTTCTTCATGATTATTCAACCATTCCTCTTGAATTTGGATATGAGTGGTTCCCTGGATAGCTATACTCCATTCCTACGAGAGAGCAGCTTCGAGTAGAGGTGGTCAATTTTCTCCATACATGTTGACCAAATAAGTTTTAACTTCTTCATCAATTGTTTGTGGACGATAATAGAACATGATCCATTCTTGGGCAAGTTTTTTACTTGCATATCCAAATTTTATGCATTGTTGATCATAGTCTACCAATTGATGATAGTGTAGATTATGGTTGTATCATCCATATCCTATTTGGTGACCATCATAAAGCACCTTCTCCCTAATATGTTGGTATTTGATTGATATTGTTGATATTATAGATTGCTGACTGTTGTGGTGCAGTGATAAGGAGTCATGTATATTATTTTCATTGATGTCAACTAAGTCAGTACAGTGTAATTAAGTTAATATAAGTCATAATATACAACAGGTAAAGTGAAGGTATAATCGATAAGAAGGCATATTGGTATTTGGTTAAGTCTAGAAGATCGGTAGACTGTGCAAACATAATTTTTATGATGATCATGATATAAAAATAATTATGTGGAGCGGTCATAGATAATGATTCAACAAGTTCACATTGCAATGTGGTTTCAACTACAACACATTTGGTTGAGCGGTCATAAAGTTTTGAGTAACACAAACACTAAGATAGGTAGAACTTTTATGTTCTTGATCAACCGGCCAGTAGATCAAAGAGAGGTGAGTGGTAAAGTGTATGCGATCATTTATAGTGATGTGATGATGTGGAATAAAGTTTATACATCCAATGTATTGGTATTTACATGATCGATGTAAGCAGTTAAGACATATTTTTTGGATTACATTGGAGAATTAAAAACGTGTTAGTTATCTTGGAGATATAAACTTGCAATTCTTATCTTGACCTAACGCGGTCATGATAAATCATTTTTCTCATCAAGATTATCAAATAAACACATGGTGTTGTCACATAAAATCAAATTGAAGATCATTTTCAAGTCGGTGCAAGTTATTTACTTAAGGAAACAAAAAAGAGTATTATTGAGAAGAGAGAGTTGATGTTGTTGAAGTTGTTCTGGGTGATTAGGGTTTTATGATTTCAAGTTGAAGTTGCAATTAGAGATCAGAGAGAAGTTACATAATATAGATTACAAAGTACAAAGTATGAAGAGCTTATAGGATATGTTAAGAAATCATTGCTACATTCAAATCATTTATCTTGTTTCCTTCCTAACAGTTGCAGCATGTCAAATCCCTTAATTGGGTGAACTCTAACAAGTTCTTTTTGTAAATCCTTTAACAGGGTGACTTCTTTATTGAGGTTTTAAATCTCTAGCAAGGTAGATCATAGCTGATCGTATGGTACTCCTAACAATGCACAAGTCACTTCTAACATGGTGAACCCTCACAAAGGGTATTGTAGCTCCTAACATGGAAAAATCATTTATTGCAGTTATTGGGCTTGTGGGTGTCATCCCCACAGTGGTTTTTCCCCTCTTACAAGGGTTTCCACATGAAAATTAGTGTGTTATGTGTGTGAAATTTTTGGATTCTTTTTATGCTATTTCATTCATATTTGCATAAGTCACTTGCTTTATAGGTTTGGAAAGCATTGCAATAGTTATTTTGTTCATTGGTTGAATTAGTTAAATATATGTAGGTACTGATTCACCCCCCTCTTAGTACCTATCATTCCCAATAATTGGTATTAGAGCATAGGTCCTCTTGGTGATAAGTCTAACAACTTAAGATAAAGATCCATTATCATGGAGGAGTATAGGTATGAGATGCAACTTGATAATGTAAACAAGATGATCAGGGAGCTAAAGGAAAAGCTGAGACGTTCTCTTTCAAAGAGGAGAGAACTTGTTGATCAACTAAGTGACAGTCAAGACTACATAGAACAAGTGTCTGAAGGAAGTATATCTGAAGAATCTGAACAAGCGGTAGCAAACCTGCTAGAAAAGAACAAGAAGTTTAAAGAACATATGGATAATATGAAAAGAGAAATGAAAAGTCAGTCAGTCAGTCAAGATGTGTGAAGATCTGGAAGAGAAAAGGAATGTAGTAGCTGCCAACAAAATTGTTGATGATGCCCTAAAAGCAAAGGTGAAGAACTTGTCAAAATAAGACAGGAATATACCCTATATCAAAATCAAATGCAGGATACTGTTATAGAGAAATTTCAAGTATTAGCTAAGAATGAAAGACTAAGGAAGATGAATGAGTCATTGAGGAAAGAACTGGAAACTGAAAAAGAAGAAAATGTAAAATAAGAAGATACAATGAAAGCTCACAAAATCTTGATGAACAAATGAAGAGTCAAAGAAGACACAAAGATACAACTGGTCTAGGTTATTTAGGAGAAGGAACATTCGAAGTTGGAGAGTCCTCTAATGCTAAACCTAAGGAGGCACAAAAATATTAGAAGATAGATCCAATCAAATCAGGTAAGAAACTAACAAATTTACTTTCTATAACTATAGAAAGTTTGCTCATACTACAAATATGTGTAGAAGCATACCGATGAATAAACCTGACTCTTTTAATGGTTATTGTTACAATTGTTACAAGTATGGTCATGCTACATATGAATGTAGATCTATCAGTAGATCTAGCAGTAGGTTCAATAGTGGCAACTTTGATGGATACTATTTTTTCATGCAACAAGTATGGACAGAGAGCTGAAAATTGTAGGTACAGAGTATATGAACCTAGGTCACATGTTCCATTGGTGAATATAGTTAGAAGGGAAAGACAATTCAACACTACATTTTTGTATGTGGTAACTATGGACACCTATCAATTAATTTCCGAATGATAAATATGAGAGGTAATGTTGGTCATTGGAAATCAACTAGTAAAGCAATTTTTGTATGTCATAAGATAGGTCATATAGAAAAAAGACTGTCGGTTTAAGAATCAATCACCTCATCAATCTAATGATGCAAAAGGAAATTAGGTTGCTAATATTGATGAATTCAGAAGTGATGTGAAGAAGAATTGGGTGAAGAAAGGTGAATTGATTTCCTTTGAGTTGACTGAGAACTCCACAAGTTCAGGAAATTTGGAGGTTCTATCGGTAAACTAATCACATTATTTTCTTAAGGGGAGAACTTAAAGAAAAATCCATTATTGATCCCCTGGACTAAAGAGCGATAAAGATCTATATTCACATTATGGTGTAAGTTTCTATGATTTTGTATTTTAAGATTGGGTATGGACCGCACTGAGATTTCAAGGTCAAATATCTATTTGAGAGCGATTATTGTTGTTGGTTGAGCACCAACTGGTGGTTAAGTGTTAATCAGTGACATATCACTATTCCTCCATTGATGTATGCAATGTCTATTTCTCTAGCGGTATATAAAGGGAAAAATTAACTTATTTTCACACTTTTCACTTTCACTTGAAAAATTAGAAGAGCTATCTTGAGCTAGTGTGTGCAAAAAGCTACTTTTGTGATTAAAATCTAGTGATTATTTCATATCGAGTTTTCATGGAACTCTAACCTATGTAGTGAAAAATATCATTTTAGTCGGTGGTTAGAATTGTGTGTTGTTACAGTTCGTCATTATGGTAGAGATCGTTAATACACCTGTTTTGGTGAATATTTATGAGGAACCTTGGCCTGTATTCAAACTGCATTCAAGAAAAGAAGCTGAGATAGATATGTCTGGTGCCCTATCCACTATTCCTCATGGTGAAATTTTGATTGAAGATGTCTTACATTCATTGTAGAATTGAATAATTGGGAGATGAAGAAATCTAGAAAGGATACAAGGATCTATGTATCAATGAAAAGTTGAAAGTCAAGCACAAACATTTACAAGAAAAGGGTTTGACTTATGTTGTAGACATTCTCACATAATTTCATCTTGATTGGATACATTATGTGTTGATTAGAGTGCATGGTCAATTCATATGGCTAGATAGACCACACAAGATTTTGAAGACATTGATTAGCAGAGTCATAGGATTTCAAGCACAATGTTTGGAAAGTCATTGAGAACGGTGGCTACTCACTTGGTCACTGAACTTACCAAATCCAAACTAGATGGGAGAGAAATGAAAATTGAGCATATTTCATATAAGGAAGTTTGTTTCACATCTATGGTGATAGGAATCAAAGTTTATCAATCAAGTTGAGTCAACAGTGTTCCTGGTGGAGCTATTCACACTGCCTATCAGATTGTGAAGGATAATTCAACATATGGTCTATGTGAGGTGATAAGAAGCCAATTTCTGGTGAACATGGAAAGGATTAAGAGAGACAAGAGACAATAATTCAAGCATGGAGCTCTATTGGTATGTATGTTTTTCTATTTTCAAAATTTTTTCCCCTACAAAGGAAATGTTACATGGTCAAGGGACAAACCAACAGTTATGCAAATAAGTGAATTCATAAAGGAACTAGGGAATAACTTCAATAAGTTCATGTCGTGTTATTTCAAATATTTCCAATCTAGAATGCATAAACAAGAAAGGATTCCAACTAGTATTGTAGAGAAGTACAAGAGTGATATATGTTTTCTTGTAGACACTGATTCATGTATTGTGCAAGATGTGGAACCTAGGGCATGTTTGATTTCTCCTATGGGATATGAAGTTGAAAGTGATATGGTAAATTTGCATGTTGATGAGTTGTCTAAATCATTAGATAAAAAGTCACAGAGTTTTGGAACTCATGATGAAGTTGTTTCTAAATTTTAAAAGGAATTAAAGAAATCGGTCATTGAAAGAAAAACTAGAAGAGTAGTATCTAACCTAGAGCAGAAGTTTGGAAGTAGTGATGCAGTAAAATATTGCACTACTGTAACCCTAAATATAGCTAATAGAAAATAGATAAAACCAACTACTAGTGAAGTTCAGTCTGAAAGGGAATCTTTAAGGAAGAAAAGACAACACATTTCTACTCCAAAGAGAATCTATAAAAGAAAGAGAAGTTTAAATGATGAAGATGGGATAGATTCATATAAGGATACCTCTGAATAGAAGAAGAATGGTGAAACAAAGTTGGACTCTTCTATTGATAGTATTGTAAAATGTATTGTTAACAATCGTAGACTTTCTACTATTGGATTAAGATACACCTTGAGGAGTAGCGAAGATAAGAAGAAAATAGAAGATGCAATTATGTATCATTTTCATAAATTTTACAGAATACCTTTGGAAATACATTCTTGCATCCCTAATGAGTTATATAAAGTAATTGATGATGGATGGAGTGTTGCATTACAGTTGGATAGATAGATCATGGAGAGAGCACTTATTCAAGTTCAACCTGAGTTGCGTGAAGAAGGTGCTAAGATAATGATTTCTGCTCACAAGCATAAATTCAATATTAAGACCAGAGCAACTAGACTAAAAATTTATGATACAAGTGCACATGATGAAACTGTTGAGACATCAAGAGAATTACTACAAATAAAGGATATAACAGCCCAAGAAGAACAAGTTCATATAGAATCAAATGAACCAATGCAAGATAATGAAACATTCTCTGCAGATCAGATAACTGGGAATATTGTTCTAGACATTCTTAACTTAGTGAAGGACATTGAAACACAAGATATTAGTCTATCAAAAAATGGTGGTGATGAGATAATAGGCAAGAATGATTCATCATTTCCTTTGGAACAAAAAGAAGAGATTATTTCTAAGAAGGAAGAAGAGAAAGTTGAAGAAAGTAAGCAGGTGGAGACTCTACAGAAGATAGAAGTAGAACCTGAGACTACAAAGAACTTAAGCCTTGTAGTATCCAGTGCAAATAAGAGAGATAAACCTATGACTATTGTTGAATATGAAGAAGAAATTTATGAAGAAGATTTACCGATCACACTAGTAGATATATCAAAACTGAAACCTAAGGAATTGATGAAACTTTTAGAACAATTAAGGGTTCAGGCTGTAAGAAACAAGATGAAATCAAAGAAGAAGAAGAAATGGGTGTTAAGGAAAGCTAGAGACATCCTAGCTAAGTTAGTATCTAAGGTGACATATGATGAAGATGACATGCATATTGATCAAATGGATACTCTTGTGAAGGCTATTCTACATCAAGGCCCAGACTTGCAGACAACTGTAGGAAATAATGCAGAGGAGAACTTAGAAAAGAAGATGACAAGAAAGATGATGGAAAAGATTACTGTAGACATGATCAAATTGTCAGACTTGATAGATGAATTTTAAGTGTGCATTGAATGAGGTAGGTCATCTGATTATCAAACTATCAAGGTATTCAAACTTTGTTCAAGATTTGGAACAAAGAAGAGCTGAAGTTGAGAAGAAGTTGGAGAACTTAACCAATCAACTTGATCCACTATCAAGTTCTTTCACAACTTATAGTCATCAAGTCAAGAAAATAAATCATAAGGTTAAGAATATACAAAGTGAGCAAGAGAAAATATTTATCACTCTACTAGAACTTCAATCCACCTTATCTCCTACAATTGAAGTGATGTAACAAAATGTAAAAAAGGTAGAAGTTATATTTGCCTTGCCAGATATGAACACTTTAGATAACATGGAAGAGCTAGTCTCAAGTTTGATTAAGAAAATTGTGGCTATGAAGTACTTGCAAAAGCTATGGGAAACAACCTTGAGTTCGGAAAAGATTCACTTCAAGGTAATTTTTGACATGATGTAAGCAAGATTTTGTATACATATATTCAAGTTTTTGGTACCTTTGTCAATGTTGTCAAAGGGGGAGTATATGAATGATCAAGTATATGTATGGGGGATTATATGCATGTATATAGAGTATTAGTATAGGGATTCATAAGTTGATATTATGATTGTACAATTATAAGCATATATTGGAGTTAGTATATGTTTTCCATCAATGCCAAAGGGGGTTATTGTTGGTATTATAGATTGCTAACTATTGTGGTGCAGTGATAAGGAGTCATGTATATTATTGTCATTGATGTCAAATAAATTAGTACAATATAATTAAGTGAATATAAGTCATAATATACAATAGGTAAAGTGAAGGTATAATCGGTAAGAAGGTATAATGATATTTGGTTAAGTCCAGAAGATCTGTAGACTATGCAAACATCATTTTGGTGAAGATCATGGTCTAAAGATAATTATGTGGAGTGGTCATAGAATAAGATTCAACAAGTTCACATTGAAACATGGTTTCAACTGCAACATGTTTGGTTCAGCGGTGATAAAGTTTTGAATAACACAGACACGAAGACAGGTAGAACTTTTATGTTCTTGATCAACTGGTCAGTACATCACATAGAGGTGAGTAGTAAAGTGTATGCGATCATTTATAATGATATGATGATGTGGAATAAAGGTATACATCTAATGTATTGGTATTTACATGATCAATGTAAGCATTTAAGACATATTTAAGGGATTAAATTGGAGAAGTAAAAATGTGTTAGTTATCTTGGAGATATAAACTTGCAGATCTTATCTTGACCTAACGTGGTCATGGTAAATCATTTTTCTCATCGAGATTATCAAATAAACACATGGTGTTTTTGCGGTAAATCAATTTGAAGATCAATTTCAAGTCGGTGCAAGTTATTTATTTAAGGAAACAAACAAAGAGTATTGTTGGGAAGAGAGAGTTGATGTTGTTGAAGTTGTTCTAGGTAATTACAGTTTTATGATTTCAAGTTAAAGTTGCAATCAAAGAGCAGAGAGAAGTTACAAAATATAGAGTATAGAGTATGAAGAGATTTTAGGATATATTAAGCAATCAGTGCTTCATTCATATCATTTATCTTGTTTCCTTCCTAACAGTTGCAGCAGGTCAAATCCCTTAATTGGGTGAACTCTTCTTGATAAAAGTGATCTTTTTAGGCCAACCTGATGTTTGCGAAGGCTTTATAATCTTATGGATTTGTTCCTAAAGGGGGAGAGTTTTTTAATATTATATGGTTGTAGTTGTAGCTAAGGATTTTGCAAGGGTTTCTAACTATAATCGGGCATGTACGCTTGGATTGTATGACTGCATATTGTAGATCCATTGTATATGATCTTTTGATGATAATAAAGAAGGTTGATCTCTCATTTATCCCTATTTTTCTCATTTCTTCTATTGTCTAATTCATTCTGCAAGGATTGGAAAGATCTTTTTGAGTTCCCTCCATCCTTGACTGCATCACTCAAGGATAAAGTACATAAAAATATTTATAAGGATAAAGAGAGATTCTCATGATTATGGATATGATCTACACAATACTATCAACCTTACTAGTAACCTGTTACTACCTTTTCTTCTCTCTTAATATCACTAAACTCTTCTTAGATGAATGTAGATCTTCACTTGTTCACACACTATCTACTTTATTTACGCCTTTGTATTTTTCCAAAGTACAACCAGTTCTTATATACAAGATAGATCATTGGATATTACACCAAGGTAAGCTAAGACAAAAGGATATTATAATTTAAGTTACAATTCGGCCTAGGTAATAAAAATGCAATAAGGTCCTATTCTAGAAGCATCTTGACCAAAACATAGAATGGACCCAACCAACTAAGAGACAAACATTAAATGTATAGGTCACATATAGCATGAACTCATCTAGATAAGGGATAATCATTAAATGCATAACCCATACCTAAATCAAGAAGCATGATCCACTCTAAGAGAGGGAGGGACCACAAAAATGCTACATAGCCAAATGCCAGATCCATAATTACCGTGAACAAATTTACCATCTCAAATGTGTAGAAACACACTAGCCAATGAATCACCTAAATTTCCATCTGTATTCAGACCTCCTTACACCACAATGAGATCCACACACCCCGTCAAAAATACTAGAACATGCCAAAAATTAGTATCATAAGTTCTCACAACATATTTTTGGACTAGGAAAACAACTAAAGATAATTGCAACACTAGATGACACATTTATGGATCACTAGGAATATTTTTTGGACCACCAGAGAAAAACACAACCTAGACCAAAAACTAAATCCATCAACATAAGTAACAACACACCATAAACCCTAATTTCTAGACAAGAAACCTTCTAGAAAGCACAAATGAAGAACTATTAAATTTAATTGTAAAACAATATTTTGATGTTCACTGAGCCACAGACATCTAGACCACACAGAATTCTATATATAAGAGTATAATATTGAAGTACTATTTTGAATACATACTTTCCTTTCACTATTCCATAGGTTCAGTACACATAATTTTGGAACATAGTGTTTGAAAAACCACAAACACCTCTAGAACACAATGTTTGACATTAATGACAATAGACAATGAAACATATATTTCCAAAAATGTTGCACACCCTAGTGTTTGAGAATATATAATCGAAGCATAGATCAATGAAAAGAAAGCCAATTAGATCACTAAGACTATGGAATATGACATAGAGGTGAAACCCACTAAAGTAATCCATGGAAAATGGCTCTATGAATATACAGCCAAAGAGTTGAAGGATCTAAAGAACTAATTCTCATTAATCAAGAGGTAGAGATACATGACTGGTAGCTAACTGTATCAATTTCATGTATACATGTAAATATTCATCTGATCTTCCTATTTTCAAAAGGAGATATTATATATTGTAAGGGGTTGGATACCTCTTCGTTGAAGGAGTGTTTTTTAGAAGAAATTTCTATGGTGGTGTACTTCAATGTGTAGATAAAAACCAAAGTGAGAAAATTTTAGAATAAATGCATAATGGTCAATTTAGAGGATACTTTTCAATAAAAACCTCAGCATTGAAAATCGTGTGGGCTGGTTAGTTTTGACAACTCTAATCACAATTGTTTTTAAGTTGGTCAAAAGATGTAGACAATGCCAATTCTTTGTGGGAAAAAGAAAAAAATTCAGCAATGTTGCTAAATCCAAGCATTTTATGGACCCTTCACTCAATGGGATTATATTTTATTGGGATGATTAATCCAAATTCTAGTGTAGGTCATAAGTGAATCCTAACAACCATAGACTATTTCACCCACTGGGATAAGGTAGAGCCATTGAAGAATACTATACAAAATGAGATTGTTAGCTTCCTTGAACAGATAATATCCTAATTTAGACCTCCCAAGGCCATTATCTTAAATAATAAAAAGCCTTTCTTGCATCAAGAATGTTAGAATTTGCATTAAAAATGGTATCTTCTTGAAAACATCCTCAAACTATTATCCCCAATTGAATGTCTTAGCAAAATCAACTAATATGAATCTCATAAAGATTATCAAGAAAATGGGTTCTGAACACCAAAGGGAGTGGAAAAAACACTTGTAGACAACCTTATGGGTAGATCACGTCACGCTAAATAAAATTTTGAAAACCTCCCCTTATAAGCTAGTGTATGGGAAAGAGGTGGTCTGTCTGATTTGAATGGAAATCCTAGCATTTCAACTTCTGAAATCTCTCAAAGGTGAATAGAATGGTGCAGTAAACATATGATTAACAAAGCTATTAAATTTTTAGGAGTTGTGTGAAGAATTTTTCAATGCTATGGCTCATCACCTCCAAGTAGTCAAATGATAGTTTTAGAAAATGTCATTTGAACCTATATTCAAGGAGAATGAATTGGTCTTAAAATATAATGAACGAGTAGCTAAGTGAGGTCAACATGCCAAATTTGACACATTATGGGAAGGACCTTTTAGTATCTCCCAGTGCAAATAAAATAAAGCTTTTGAGTTGAAGGTAACCCTTTTAAGATATGATAAATGTTGAAAAAGTTTGGAATGGAAAATTGTAAACCTATTGGAACACCTATGGTTACTGGTCACAAGCTTACTACTACTGATGAATCATAGAGTATTTTTCAGACAAAGTATAGATCTATGATTGGAGGCCTACAACATCTGACTCAAACTAGACCAGATATTGCTAATGCAATTGGAATTGTGGAAAGATATCTAGAAGATCCTAAAGAGACACACCTTGTTGTTTTAAAAAGAATATTTAGACATCTAAAAGGAACATTGGATTATGGCTTATGGTATAAAAAATATGATGATTTTGTTTTGCATGCTTATACTGATGTTGATTGTGCATGGAATTTTGATGATAGAAAGAGTACAAGTGGTGCTGCATTCTTTCTTGGGAAAATATTGGTTTCTTGGTTAAGTAAAAAGAAGGAATGTATAACTCAGTCTACTATTGAATTAGAGTATGTTGTTGCTGCTATAAATTACACACAGATTGTTTGGATGAAGAAAATGTTGAAGAACATTGGGATAACTTTTGATGAGCCAATGGTTATCCATTGTGATAATACTAGCACCGTGAATATGTCAAAAAATGTAGTTATTCATTTGAAGACTAAACATATTTTCATTCAGTATCATTTCTTGAGAGACAAGGTTGCAGAGAAGGAGATTAGATTGGAGTATATGAGCACAAAGGAAAAAATAGAAAATATATTTACAAAACCTTTTCCAAAGGATGCCTTTGACTATCTTAGAGGTATGCTTGGGGTGAGAGTCCCTCCTTGAGAGAACTAAATTGATGCAGGAATGCATCAGTCCAGTGGCTTTTAGAGCTATATCATTTTATGGACTTGATGTATGGATATACTCCTCAGGGGGAGTGATCGTAGGAACAATATAGAACACATTTGGGTATTTTTCACCTGGTTGTTGCAGACATGAATATTTGAAAAAGATACACCTTGCAGAGGAAAGATGGTTAGAATTAGAGTAATGGAACCCTTTGGCATTGTTGTTAAAGGGAGAGAGATTCAATGTGAAAATCCCTACTATTTTAGGGAGAGATGTGTTGAGGATATTGAGAAGATTGTATTGAGAGAGAGAGAGAGAGAGAGAGAGAGAGAGAGAGAGAGAGAGAGAGAGAGAGAGAGTAATTTTGAGTTGATGGATTTTCCCATATGTTTCCATCAATGCCAAAGGGGGAGATTGTTGGAATTGGTTTTTTTTTGTTGTTGGTGGCGTTCATAATTTGTCACTGATGTCAACATATGTTTCTATTGAGACATAACATACTTTTTATTACTGTTTCTTAGATGAATGACATAAGTGTATGACAACTGTACGGTTGATTCATAATGTGAAAAGATGATGATGTGTACAGGGATGTTTTTTGATCTTATGTCTAAGTTTGTGTAGCTTAATATTTAAGATTAAGTTACAAATGTTTTAGTGAAGACTAGGTACTGGACAGTGATAGTGAACTATGACAGAGTTAGTCTTTGAGTTTTGAGGATAACTTGTGTGTGATATGGATTCATGTTATGTGAGCTTGGGGAATGGAAAAATATATGTTGAGGAATGTGTTTTATGATTCTTGAGTCGCAACACTCTTGGTGACATCTATTGTGGTGTGTGTTCTGGAGGAGACCTAATTGGGGCCGACTTCAAAGATGGAGCGTGTATTATGTATTGTGAGTGTGGATTAGGGATCCTGAATTATATTTGATGAGTTGTAATTGATGTTTACTTGTTATAGGAACCATGTGTATCTTAGCAAGGGGTTATGTAATTATTTGTGCATTGGGGAAGTCTTAATTGGCCAACCTAGTTGCTTATTATAATTTTATATAAAATAAAGTTGTTTTCTTTTGTGGAGAGAGTGGTAACAACGAAGTGTAGAAGCTGTGAGCTTGTTTGTGTGAAGCCTTCTGGATGTAGAGAAGAGGTTGTGATTAAGAGACTTCATTGGAACCGATCAAGCAAAGACAATTTCTATTAGACAGTTCATTGGATTATATATTTCATATACACTTGTATTTCAGACAGTAAGTCCTAGAGGTGGATTTAACCTTCTTCAGGAAGTGTACCTGGGTAGTGAGCCTACTATTACTCTTGGATCCTAATAGGGTTTGTCCTTTAACAGGGGCTATGAACTGTAATGCATTAATAAGCTCCTACTAGGGCTAAATCTTTTAGCAGGGATACTATACTCTCAGTACACTATTTTTGGGTGCTAATTCCCACCGGGGTTTTACCTTTAACAGGGTTTCCTCGACAATAAAGGATTGTGTTATGGTGTTGCATTTACTGTGTTATCATTTGGATTAATTTTTTGGTTTATAATGTTTAGTGTTTAATAATTTGTCTCACAACTGATTTACCCCCCTCTTAGTTGTGTTGGTGGACTGTTATTCCTAATAATTTCTCTTTACCTCCTTATTCCATTGATTCTTTTCAAAAACTTGCTAATAATTTCATTCAACAATTTTAAAACAATATTGGTATTAATATTTCTTTGACTGATTTAATGCATTATAGATAAGGTTTAGCTAAAGAAAAAGTGACTCATTGAACATTGGTAGATTTAAAAATTTGCGTTATTAGATTTCTCATTTCGTGTGCCTGATATTGATGTGCATCATATTTTCATTGTTAATTTGAAAAAAGATATTAGAGATAAGATATTTATTTCCACATTATTTTCCTCTACTCAATTATGTGCAGTGATTCATAATTATCAGCTTCAAGTGAGTCAATCCACTCCAATGGCTCCCATTAATAAGAGTGATGTCACATCCCAGTATCTTCAAAAGTTTCAAAAAACTAAAGGCTTTCTCAAGATCAATGATTCATCAAACATTGATGTGCAATTGGTAGAAACATCCAAAGGCGTGGATCATTTTCATGTTTTTGAAACCTTGTAATTTTACACATTTTTTTGAATCTTATATAATGTGATGTTGAAGTTGATCAATTTTAATGTTTAAATACTTCCTCCTATTAAACCAATTGATCCTTCAAATTAATTCTCCAAAAACTTTGATCACAAATCCTTTTGCGAATACCATAATTAACTTGGCCATGATACACAAAACTGTTTCCATTTTAAACATGTTGCTCAAGACCTTATCGATTATAATACTATATTTGTTGAGGGTATTAATAATCAAGGAAAAGCAACTTGTCTCTCTTCATTTTGAGAACCAAGATCAAGATTTTAAGTGCTCTCCTATAATTTTCCATCCAAGCATTAAAGATCAAGTTTTCAAGCATTCAATGCATCTTGGAAGACAATCTTATCCGTTGTAGCTAGCTTCTCTCCCGTGATGGCCAAATAGAGAAGTTCTCAATCAAGAAGGAAGATCCTTTGTCCATCTATATGCATTCTTCCATCCAATATTAAAGGAAAGAGTCTACCAAGCATAATAATATTGAAAATATTTGAGGAGTATTCAGAGATCTATGCATTTATTAAAAGAGTCCTTGATTACACTTCATATTTTTATATTCAAAATCATCATGCAAATACATTAAATAAATCATCTTCATAGACATCACAATATCACTATTGATTTATGAAGGTATATACATTTACAAGGTATATATAATATTTATGTTTATATTTACATGCTTTCCTTTATACAATTTCATTTATATTTCAAAGTTGATTCATCAATTGGGGTTTGACCAAGGAAAACCCCTTTCCACCCAAAATTTTCCCCACTTTTATACGTGCAAGAATAGGTGAAGAACCAACCGTTGCAGATCTATAAAGTATATAACCTAATGGATATTTTGGAATTTAGATTGTCAAAAAGTACTGGGAATAGGATGGCTTAGGCAACCTCTTTCCAGGAACAAGATGTCCTGGGTGACCTCTTCCCTACAAATCAGATCCAAACTAAAACCATAGGCTAGTATTATTTTCTAGTTGTTTTTGGTACTTACAAGTCACTCTCTATTTTCAATTCATTTGGGTAATAAAAAAATTGCTACTTTGGCTTATTTTGCCTTCTATTTTGTATCACCCAGTCATATTCCTTTAAATACAACTTATTCTAATTCATTATTTTAAAGTATCATTGACTCGATTAGACTTAAGTCTTACTTGAGCCTAGGGTGTCATCTTCCTTTCGAGTGTGCATTAGGAAAAGGACAATCCTCCTCGTATCACTCTTACCCCTTTTTATTATTGTACATTTTGGTAAATTTCCAACTCATAACATTTCCATTCTTATTTTTTTGTTAGATCTCCTTGGTATGCGTATTTGATTTTATGGTTAGATGTGCTCTTCGTTAGGTTTCTTGTACAATTATGTTCTCTACATGTTTTAATTATGTTCATGTTGCATAAAATTGATAAGTGTTTGCATATTTATTTTAAATTTGCTACTTGAATTTTATATATATTCCTTTCATTTCCTTGTGTATGAGTGTTATAACATTGAGTCCTACCTATAGCATTTTGGTTAGGATTGTACGCCTGTTTGGATTTGTGGTTCCTTCACTTTCCAACAACGAGGGTTAGTAGCACCATTTTGCAATGGGGAAATCAATACAAAAACTACTAATAATGAATACTTAAACGTATCAATAAAATATACAAGCAAATAAGAGAAAAAAAAAATGAATGCAAACCCAATCACTTGAAGATTCTATTGTCTCTCTCTACTCTTGAAATGTTGTTTTTGATGCTCAGTATTGGTGTGGGCAGCGTTTATGACTTGGGAGCATCAATAATTTGATAATTGAATGTGTGTGATTGCAATATGGCTTGAATTCTAGAACCAAATTGACGGAGTAATGGAGCACGAGAGCTTGAAATCCTGAATCCTTCAAATGGTTATGAAGGGTTCATTATATAGGAATTGAGGATGATATGAATGGTTGAGATCAATCTCAGAGATAGTGAGATGAACGGTTGAGTTTAAAGGGAACTGGAGAAGCCATAAGTAAACTCCGCCTCTTCAACTGTGAGAGAGGAGATAGAGTTTGGTTAACTGAAGAGCTAATTTTGAGTTACCTTTTAGAATTGAAGAGGTGGGTGGAGTTACCCATGTGAACTGGAGAGATGGGTGGAGTAACCCATGTGATCTGATTAAGGATTATCTCTTTGAACATAATTGATTATTTAATTCATTTATGTAATTAAAGTTTTCA
>MU223623.1:484526-499399 GCA_018584345.1 Thuja plicata
TGGATGCATTGATTATATGATCTACTATGCACATGTTTTGGATTTTTCTTATGCAATAAATGAATGCAATCTACTATGCACAAAATATCTGAGTAAATGCATGTGTTAGTTAGAAGAAAGTGGAAAATTTTCTCTGGGATTGATTGATGGATATGAAATGATAGAAAGATGGTTGATGATTGATAGATATGAATTGATAGAACAAATGGGTGACCCAAGTCGCTACCGCGTTTCCAATTTTTGTTATCACTGCATCTTTTTTTATGAAATTCCAAAGAGTGTCCAATGTATCTAGATCACATACCATCTGGATACCGCTACGACCTCTTGATAACTGAAAGGAATAGATAGATTGAATAGAAAGAGAACTTAATGCACCCAAATATTGACCATCTAGGTTCAGCTATGTTCCTTGTTTGAAAAGAAAGAGAGCCAAAAGTACCTAGATATTGACCATCTAGATACTGCTTTGCCCTCTGAATAAACCAAACAAAAGAAAAAATAAATCCAAGATAGAACTCCAACGCACCTAGATTCCATCTAGATAGCACCATGAGCTCTTGATTTTGAAAAGAAAGACCAAAAAACCAAGATAGAATTCCAATGCACCCATAGTCCATCTGGATAACACTGTGAACTCTTGATTTTAAGAAGAAAGCCCATAAAAACCAAGATAGAAATACAATGCACCCAGAGTCCATCTAGATACCGTTATGATTCTATTGGTAAATGAACAAGCATATAACAAAGAAGGAATGCCCAATTCTTTCCTAGGGTTAAGCTCATATCATGGAACTACATGGCTACCAGATAAGTGACAGTGCCTACCACATTTATCCTAAATCATCATGGCCCCAGAATCAAAGTGAACATTCAACAGACAAAAATCAACAAAAATAAGTCATGATCCATCATAGCTACTCTCCTCACTTGGTGGATCCTGGAGTAGCGTTAGAACATAACCACAAAATATAGACTGACATCTGACCAACTAACTAACCTAGTCAACATTTTGATTGTTCCTTAATTCAATTTGATTCTCTTGATTGGCTCAACTCTCTTGATAGGCTTGATTGGCTTGATTGTCTTGATTGTGTCTGGTTTTAGTAATAGATGACTCATATAAGACTAACCTATCTGGTTTTGAGCGTATCCATCACTGTGTAAGATGATTGATATGATTGATTGATTGTGATCATTTTTTGGTGGCTGATCAAGCTGTGTCAGATGGGCCTAATGCTGATTCACAAAGCTCATGGTTGTGACATTTGATAGATTGTCTTGGTCACCAGTTTGCTTGCTGATAGATTTGATAGATTTGTAAAGCTGTGTCATATGGGCCCAATGTTGATTTGCAAAGCTCATGGTTTGACATTGATTGACTTGGCGCGATCGCCCTTTCCTTTGTTCATAACCGAGTTGGTTTTATTCCTTTGGATTTTGTAATTTTTTTGATTATTTTTTGATGAAGATTGATTTTTTTTCAGGACATTTTGATCTTTTTAGGATTTTTGATGAGTTTTTTTTTAATTTCTTAGGGATTTTTTCAGGACATTTAGAATCGCCCCTAGTCTTGTGGACTAGTACTAACCATGGATAAGTGTTGGTGCTGAGGGGATTGTGCTTCTGATATAGCTTGGTAGTCAGTCTTGCACACAAAGTTTGCTTAGGCTTTTGATCTTGGAGTTCATTGATGGTGAAGCTGGATTTGAACACTTGGCGCCTATTTGCTAGGTTTTCACCAAGGTACCTACTCAATAGCGCATGTTTTCTAGGTTTTCACTGAGAGAGTGATTTTGTTTCTCTTTAATTTTTTGCTTTTTAAAAATAAAAATTTGTTGTCTCCAGGGCGCCTGTTTGCCAGGTTTTCACCAAGGTAACATTTTGTATCTTTTGATTTTTTTTGGTATTTTTTGGATATGTAGATAGTTGCCTTAACCATTGAGACCTCAAGCATAGAACCTCTTGAGGTGCATGCTTTTTATGTATCTGGGGAGTTGATCTCCTTTTAGTGTTTCCAGTTCGTATGCCCCACTCTGGGTAGAGTCTTGGTAGAGTTGACAATGACATATGGTCCTAGCCAGTTAGGTTCAAACTTTCCTGGTTTCACTCGCCCTGCTTGGTTCTTTTGATTTTCCATGAGGACAATGTATCCTACCTAAACTGTTCATGGCCTCACCTTCTTGTGATAGTTCCTTCTAAGGCGTTTCTAATAGCCTTGTAAGTGGTTGAATGCATTTTGTCTTCTTTCGTCTAGTAGTTCCAGTTCACTGAGCCTTGCTACTCTGTAGTCTTCATCTGAAATCAGGTTTTTTAATGATATCCTTAGGGATGGGATTTCCACTTTGAGGGGTAGAACCACCTCTGATCCATATAATAGGCAGAAGGGAGTGGCTCATGTAGGTGTTCTCATGCTAGTTATGTATTCCCATAATGCGGGACTAAGTTGTAAATGCCAGTATCACCCTAATTCGTTAACTATTTTCTTCAATATTTTCAAAATGGTCTCGTTTGTTTCTTCAGCTTATCCATTCCCTTGAGGATAATAGAATGAAGAGAAACCTCATTTTATTTGGAACTATTCACATAGCTCTTCAATGTATTTGTTTTAGAAAGGTGTGTTGTGATCCGTCAGGATGGTTTGAGGAATTCCATACCGACAGATGACATGGTTGAGTATGAACATTGAGATTTGCTTTCCAGTTATGTAAGTGAGGGGAATTACTTCCACCCACTTAGTGAAGTACTCTATTGCTGCTATGATGTATTTATGTCCAATAGCTGAAGATGGTGTAATATTTCCCACTAGGTCAAATCCCCACATAGAAAATGGTAATGGTGAAGTGATGGGATTTAGTTCTTGGACTGGTGCATGGATGAGGTCTCCATGAATCTAACATTGCCTACACCTTTGTACATAATTTTTTGCATCTGTCTCTAATGTGGGCCAGTAGTATCCCATGCAGATAATCTTTTTAGCTAAATTTTTGCCACTTCTGTGGGTTCCACAAATTCCTTCATGTACTTTGTACATGGCTCTCTGGGATTCCGTGGAGGTGAGACATCATAATAGAATTCCATCTAGACTTCATTTATGTAGAGTAGTTGCGAGAATGGTGTACCTAGAGGCTTGGCAGATGAGGGAATTTTTCTAGTTCCTAGACAAGTTGAGAGGTAAGACACTACTTTGGAGGTAATTATACATGTCACGGTACCATGGGGTTTCAGGACCAACAAGGATACATGTTTATTATGTGATTGGTGCTTGATGTGATGGAATCATGAGTTGATCCACTAAAAACTATAATCTAGTTTCATTGTCTGGTATATTAATTAGTGATACTATGGTAGCCATCACATCTGCAGCTTTGTTTTGAGCCCTTGGTATTTTCTTGAAAAAGATGTATTGGAACTTAGTGCGCAACCTGTCCATTTGATCTCTGTATAGTATTAGCTTCTTATCTTTTGTCATATAGTCCTTATTGAATTGGATAATGACCAACTATGAATCTCTATAGACCTTAAGGTTTTTGATTCGCCATTGAATTGTTGTCTTTACTCTGATGATGAGAGCTTCATACTCGGCTATGTTGTTGGTGTACAAGAAGTTGAGTCTGAAAGATTTGGGTATTGCATCATTTTTCGGAGTGACGATTACTATCCCTACTCCTGCACCATGGTTCGTGCATGACCCATCAAAGTATAGTTGCCATATCTCTATATCCGGTTGTAGTGTAATAATAGACTCCTCTAGAAAGTCAGATAGGATAGGCTGATGATCCTGAATAGGTGCCTCTGCTAATTGATCTGCAATCACTTTCCCTTTGATGACTTTTCTGTCTACGTACTCAATGTCAAACTCCCTTAAGATCATTACCCACTTTGCAAGGTGTCTAGTGAATGCTGCTTTGCTTACTAGATACTTTAGAGGATCAATGTGTGCTATGAGCTTAGTTTGATGGATCATCATGTAATGCCTTAGCTTTTGAGAAGCAAAGACCACTACTAAGCATGACTTTTCAATTGGCATATAGTTGAGCTCATATCATACTAAGGTTCTGATGAGATAGTAGATGACTCTCTCCTTAACTTGGTCGTCATGCTATGCTAGGAACACTCCTAAGGTTGTTTCAGTTGCTGAGATGTATAGAAGTAGTGACCGGCCTTGAACTGTTGGCACCAATATGGGAGGCTTGAGTAGATAGTCCTTGAATATTTGGAACGCTTCTTCACACTATTATGTCCATATAAAATTTATGTCTTTGTGTAGTAGATGTTGAAAGGGGTGGCACTTGTACACTAGTTGAGATATGAATCGCCTGATTGATTGGAGTGTGCCCTGTAAACCCCTTAGTTTCCGTAGGTTAGTTGGTGGCGGCATGTCCAGTATTGCTTTGACTTTTGCTAGGTCAACCTCTATGCCTTGATGGGACACAATGAATCCCAAGAGCTTCCCTACTGTGACTTCGAATGCACATTTCTTTGGATTTAAACAGACCCTATATTCCTGCATTCTCTCAAATATGGGTCCAAGTACTTGTAGATGATCTTTACTAAGCATTAACTTTGCAAGTATATAATCAACATAGTCTTCCATTATTTTGTGGATGAGGTCATGGAAGATGGTTGTCATGGCCCTTTGATACATTGCTCCCACATTTTTTAGACCAAACGACATGACATTCCAACAACAAGTACCCCAAGGGCATGTGAAATACCTTTTATGTTGGTCCTCTAGCGCAATCCTTATCTGATTATACCCTGAAAATATGTCAATGAGTGATAGCATTTGATGTCCTGCTATTAGATCTACTATTATATCGATGTTAGGCAAAGGAAAGTCATCCTTGGGACAAGCTTTGTTAAGATCTCTAAAGTCTGTGCAAATTTGAATCTAACCGCTGTACTTTGTAACTAGTACCAGATTGGATATCCATTCTGCATATGGGATCAGTCTTATGAGCTTAGCATCTAGGAGCTTTTTCAATTCTGCCTTGTCTAGTAATGTAACATGGGGATGCATCTTTCTCAGCTTCTGTTTAACAAGTTTGGCATTGGGTAGCAATAGGAGATGATGTTGCACAAGCTCTGGGTCTAATCTTGGAATGTCAGAGTATGACCATGCAAAATTGATCTTCCTTTCCTTGAAGAAACTAATGAACTATTCTCTCTCCTCTAGGGTGAGTGATTTTTCTAATTAGATGTTCTATGGGTTCTTTTCATCACACAATTTGACTTATTTTGTTTCTTCTGCTAATAATGCCAAATTTTCCTCTATCAAGGGGAGGAGTTCATGCTTTCCATCTTCTAGTGCCTCAATGAGGTTTTCACTAGAAGATACGTCTTGTTTTGTCTTTTTATCATTTTTTGTGTCAGTAAGCACCTTTTGGTTTTGGCTTACTGACGATTCTCTTTTCTTTTTCAATTTTTTTTTATGGCTGGAAAGAGGGGCTTCCTCCCCAAAGTATGTTGATTTGTCGAGGTCTATGGTGAAACCTTCTTTATGGTCTCCTGATGGTATTCCCTCTCTAAGTCCCACAAAATCTGTGATAGCCTAATCATTCTCAAAGATATCCATATCAAGCGGTCCTTGTTGATCCCACTCTATTAGTTCTAGGTGTACAAGACATAGGCCCTCATGTTGGGTTGACTCTATTTGGTTGAAGGGGACTATGGAGATGGTTTTGACAAACCTAGACTGTGATGTGGATGCACCACCTATTGAATTACTATCGATATGTTTATCGATACAGGGTTGGTTGTCTATGGTTAATTGGTCAAACATATCGTCAAGGTGTATGGTGGTGGCTAACCAAGGGGAATAGTTTGGGATTGAAGGTTCAGAGTCATAAAGGGATCTCCACTTGTACTCGTGGGAGTCAGTTTCGCTAGAACACTCATTAGATGTCTCACTTCCCTCATTATCATCGATTGCTTGGTTGAGGTTTAATCAGGATTGAGAGGTTCCCACTTTGGTGGGCAACAACTATTGCAGTATGTTTCTTATCAAGATGTGTTCCAGGTTTTTCCCTTGGTGTAACTCTACTATTTGTTCTTGATCAACTTGTATGTCTCGAGTGATAGGACTAGTTGTTTATTTCCCATAGCCTAACCCTCTCTTGTTTATTTGGGTTAGCAGGAGAGACAATTCCATTAAGCCTTGTTGTCTTTCCCCCAGACTAGTTGTACCATCATACCCAAATCTTTGCGACATTGTATAGCCAGTTCCATAGTTTGATATAGGTAGGGGTTGTTGAAGTGTCTCTTATGGATCTTGATACAACCATGTATTGATATCTAGAACAAATGGGTTTTCTTCTACACTGTCTCCCCATCTGACAAAGGTTGTGGGTGGACAACTGAATAGAATAGGCTTTGGGGTTTTGGTTCTAATAACTAGTTGTGGCATACCATATGTTCTTGGGCTCTAAGGCATGTTTGTGATAGTGAAAGCTTCCTTGTAGCTATATTCACCACATCCCTTGTCAGTAATGGATATTTTTCCCGCTTTTCTTATGATATCTTTGTGAATTGAGTTTGATGTGGATGGGATACTTGCCTCTTGGTTCAAGGGAACCTGGTTGTCAGTGCTGGTTTGGACTGCATTACAATATTGGAAAGGATTTGGATCTTCCTTAATGATGATTTCTTCCCTTGGTGTGGGAACTTGATGCACTGATAAGATGTTGAAGGTACATTTTGCATCTCATGTATCCACAGTCTCCCTAGTAACATGTTGTATCCCAACTCTAGGTCTAGGATATGGAAGGGAGTGTTCTTGACAACTGGACCAATCCGGATAGGTAGAATGATAATACCTTTGGAGGATCTTTCCTCTTCATCATAGGCTCTGATATTGATCCTCCTTGTTACATCAATACTAGACTCTGAGTAGCCTAATTGCTTGATTAAATTTAAAGTATAAATGTTTAATCCAACCCTACCATCAACAAGGACTCTACGGATTGCGCTTTTGTGGACCTGGACAAGCAAGTGCAAAGGATCATTATGCAAGGGTTTGTGCGGAAGCACATCATGATCTATGAATGTTGCATATTTGTTGGCTGCTATATGGTTAACCATCATTTGGAAGCTCTCAGGGGTTATGTCCCTTGGGACAACCGCTTTCTGAAGGGCTTGGTCAAGTGCTTTTTTATGATGGGGAGATATGTGCAAGAGGTCAAACATGGAGATTTGGGCAAGCATGCACTTTAGATGATCCACTAGGCTTGTCTGTGGATCTAAGGTTGCTTGAGGGTTGAATGGTGTAGTAGATGAAGAAGGTGCTCCTTGTAAGACAAATCTTGTATGACGCGTGGTTACAACACATTTGTTACCTTGGTCTCTGATAGTGATCGTAGCCACATGGCTATCTGAGGGATTTAGGCAATTGATAGTGTTATCACTATTGGCATAAGTGTAGTTGACTTGTTTTGAATGTCCACTAGACCTGGAGGTTTTCCCTTTATTGTGATCATGGAATGTGTTATTGAATATTGTATGATAAGTTGTTCCTTTTGTTTGGGTATTTGTCACGTCGGTAACCCCTATGTCAATTAGGTCTTGGATAGCGTGTTTCAATTGGTAACAGTTGGGTGTTTTGTGTCCCTTCACCCGATGAAACTCGCATAAATCATTGTCATTGTACCACCTTGGTTTGATTGCATTGTGTTCATATTCCCCAATTTATGGGAGAGTGATATTTTTAGATTGTATAAGCTTTCGTAAAGCTGATTCTATCGACTCTCCTAATGGTGTGAAGTCTCATTGTTGGAATTGAAACTGTGGTTTGCGTTGAGCTTGTTGTTGACTGTTTGACACAGTGGCTTCTTGGACAGGGGGAGGTTAGGTTTGAGTGTATTCTTATGGAGTGGGCACCGTAGGTTTTTGGTTGGCCACAGCTGCACCTTGCAGTGACACTTTGGGTTGTGCATAGTTGACTATTTTTACATCAATGACACCATCGTTGGTGACATTTTTGTTTTAATTCCACCACTTATATTTGTCTATTGCAGTCTTGTTTGTATTCATTTGGGTAGGATCTGCAAGGACACCTCATTTGACTAAGTTCTACACACAATGAACTCCTCATTCGATGAGTTGTGTAAAGTTTGGAGCTAACTACAATTCTATTGTGAATGACATGTCTGGAATCAGATTGTCAACGAATATGACTATTAGGTCTTGTTCAGGTACATCATACTTTATTCTATTTGTAGTATTCCTCCATCTCTGTAGGAATTTTAAAAAAGAAACTCCATCTTTTTGTTTAATATCGCAAATGTCCTTGATGTTGACCTTGTGATTGATGTTATGATGGAAGTGAGCAATGAACTTTTTAGCCAAATCACCCCAAGACAGATTCCATGAGGTAGATGTGAGAACCATTCCATTACTGGTCTAGCTAAGCTTTGTGGGAATACTCGCATTAATTATGTCTCATCATGTGCGACTTTGACGCAACTAGAAAATAATTCTTGGATATGCTCAATAGGGTTGGTATTGCCCTATATTTGTCAAATTTTGGTACCCAGAAGTGAGTTGGGAATGGAGACATGTGAAGAGAGTGATCAAAGGGGTATGGGTATAAATCCTCTATGGTGTAGGATTTAGTTTTCCCTTGGTTTTGCATATCCATCATTTGGGTTTGAAGGTTCTTCACTTGTTGGATCAACATGTTTGTTTGAGACTGAGGATGATGTGTGACATTGTACCTCTGTGCTGTAGTAGGTATGAGGTTGCACCTCTACATCCCTTGAGTAGGAATATAGGACCTCATCCTTGGGACTTGATATTGATTTCCCAACACATGATTCTGAAACAGGGACATGTGAGTGGCCCAAGGTTGGTTCTGCTATGTTTGTTGTTGGGGTTGGGGATGTTGTTGTTGCTGAAGTTGGGGTTGATATTGCTGGGGTTGAGGTTTTTGCTGCTGAAGCTGGGGTTGAGGTTGTTGCTACTGAAGTTGGGGTTGCTGGTGTTGGGGTTGATATTGCTAGGGTTGAGGTTGTTGTTGGGGTTGAGGTTGTTGCTGCTGAAGCTGGGGTTGCTGCTATTAGGGTTGAGGTTGTTGTTGGGTGAGCAAAGGCGTAACCTTGGGTGGGCATTGACTAAGAGTCAGACCTGCAAAGATGGATCCATGTGGGAATGATGTGTTGACCCCAAGGCTAGTAGGGATTGACTATGGTATGGTGGGAAAAAGGTTATTGCTTGTTTGTGGGATAGAAGGCATAGCATGAGAGCTTGATTGACCAGGCCATAAGGCCGAAGGTGGAGGCATACTAGTGACCATGGGTGCACTTAGTTGGGAACCTGTCATGCTTTGCATGGAAGATGTGCTTGCTTGGTTTGTGCAGTTGGTTTGATTGGGTATCGTCTGTGCCAATATTAGTGTTGTTAAGGATGGGAAGATTTGAGAAACCAAAGGTAGTGTTTGAGAGATTTGAGTAGTATTTTGACCTGCGAGAGGGTTTTTGGGCCATATGGTTGACACACTGAATTCAGTGGGGAGTTTGAATCCCTTCTTTATCAACATGGCTAAAAAACATTCGGGGTTCCTCTCTACAACAACATCAACCACTTGCGCAGAATAGGTGTCTTTCTCTGTATCTTTGAGCTCCTCTTCTATGACATTTTGGAACAAAGCTTACCCATGGGGATTCTCAATGAATAGAGAAGAACTAGTATTTGTGAAAGGATCATCCTCTCGCTCTATTTCCCAAGTGGGGAATCAGTTGATATATGACTCATCAGGTTGTGTTCTAGCCTTCGACCTTGTGTAAGGCCCTCCATGAGGTGTTTGAGACATAGTGTGGTCCAAATTTTGTGACTAAAACAAGTGATATAAAGCAAATAGAAAAGGATAACCTTTCTAGGAAAGTCTGAGTTATATTTTGGACAAGGGTAATTCTAAGGACAAATATTGATTTATCTCGATCTCAAAGTTTTTGATGAGGTAAGAATAAGATTTGTTGACCTTTGCTTGGGACAAAGTCACTGATAGAGATAATGGTGATGTTGAGATGATGGGATCAAGATATTTCAAGTCTGAACTTTTGAACTAACAATGTTTGGACAGTAATCATGTTTTTCAAAGAAGGGATGATCTTTATTGTTTAGAGATTCACACAATGTTCTTCACATTTTTCTGGGAACACAAAGAGAAAACAAATGAATGGAAACCCAATTTCTTGAAACTTCTATTGTCTCTCTCTACTCCTTCTGAAACACTATTTTTGATGCTCAGTATTGGCATGGGCAACGTCTATGACTTGGGAGCGTCAAGAATTTGATAATTGAATGGATTTGTGATCGCAAGATGGCTTGAAATCTAGAACCAAACTGACGGAGTAATGGTGCACAAGAGCTTGAAATCCTGGATGTATGATCACAAGAAGGATTGATTCTTGAACCAATTTGACAGAGTAATGGTGCATGAGAGCTTGAAATCCTAGATCCTTCAAATGGTTATGAAGGGTTTGTTATATAGGAATTGAGAATGAGATGAACGGTTGCGATCAATCCCAGAGATAGGAAGATGAATGGTTGAGATCAAAGGGAACTGGAGAAGCCATCAATAAACTCCACCTCTTCAACTAGGAGAGAGGAGATAGAGTTTGGTTAACTGAAGAGCTAATTTTGAGTTACCTTTTAGAACTAAAGAGGTGGGTGGAGTTACCCATGTGAACTGAAGAGATGGGTGGAGTTACCTATGTGAACTGAAGAGATGGGTGGAGTAACCCATGTAATCTAATTAAGGATGATCTCTTTGAACATAATTGATTATTTAATTCATTTATATAATTAAATTTTTCAACATATGATATAATTGAATTCTTTTTTATTTAGAATTGCTTTATTGAATGAAATTAAATTAATTTAATTGGAAGAATTTAATTAGTAAGTTTAAATATTTCAATTTAAACTATAGAAAATTGAATTTAATTAATTAATTAATGGTAATTAATCAATTAAGGTTAATTAATTAAATAAAATAAATTATTTAATTAATTTTGGGAATTTGATTAGATGATTTGGGGAATGAATTTAGAATAAAATAGATAATTAATTAACGATTAAAAAACCATTAATTAATCGATGAAATGAATTTAGAAGAAAAAAGATAATCAATTAGCGATTAAAAAACCATTAATTAATAGATGAAAATTAGTGTTTTTAATGTCAAGTCGCAACTCTGTCCATTTTAGGGTGTCTACAAGGATAATCCCTAGACTTATGTGTTCTTTTGATCCCAATTCTTCTATGTTTCCTAGGAATGTTGATAAAACATACATTCCTACTAATGATATTCTCACTATTGTTGAGAATCCTTCTTCCCACTCTTCTCATGATGAAAATGAAGCTTTAAGAGTGTATCCTACCCAAGTGCAAAATATTTCCTTTGATTTTAAAAAATTTAAGCAATGGCTAGGTCAAGAACATTCTAATATAGAAGTCATTTGTTTAGTAGAAACAATGAGGAATATGATTCACAATGATGAGAATAGTGTTGATTTGTTTTTTGTTATTTCCCATCATATTGATAACAATGTTAAACTTGTTAAATAATGTGCCCAAGACCATGGTTTAACTCAACCTCCAACTAGTGGTGAGACTTCCATTCCTATTCCTACTTTATTACCTTGTGTTTCTACTTATGCTACACCTCTCATGACTACAATTGTCTCAAAAATTAATCCAACACATGTTAGTCTTGGAAGTATTCCTAATCATATCGGTCGTCCTAAAAAATTTTCATGTGTTTCCCAACCTTCATCCATTCCTACATATATACTAATGTGTCATTTTAATACTCAAATGTTCCTTCCATTTCTCAAAATTCTCCAAACCTTTCACACATGTCTCAAAATAACCTCTCTACCGAATTCACTATCAATAGAATTTCTCAAACCATTTCATCCTTGCAACAAAAAATCACCTCCAAGAATCAATCTAAATTCAATATTCCCACTTTTTATATTTCTAGCCCTTTGTCCTTGGAAATCATTTGTGTCATTATCCCTCTATACATGGAAATACCACACTTGCAGACTTATACTGGTAAAGGTGATCCCTTGTCTCATGTTAAGACTTTTCAAACATTGTGTAGTGACTTTTTTCATGATAATAAAATCATGGAATTTTTTTTTAATAGAATCTTTAGAGATAAGGCCTTGCAATGGTATTACTCTTTACCTCCTTATTCCATTGATTCTTTTCAAAAAATTGCTAATACTTTCATTCAACAATTGAAAAAAAACATTGGTCCTCATATTTCTCTGATTGATTTAATGCATTGTAAATAAGGTGTTAAAGGAATAGTGACTCATTGAACATTGGTAGATTTAAACATTTGCATTATCAGATTTCTCATTCGTGTGCCTGATATTCATGTGCGTCACATTTTCATATTTAATTTGAAAAAAGACAATAGAGATAAGATATTTAGTTTTGAATTATTTTCCTCTACTCCATTATGGATAATGATTCATAATTATCAGCTTCAAGTGAGTCAATTTGATAGCACCACTCCAATGACTCTCGTTAATAAGAGTGATGTCGCATCCTAGTATCTTCAAAAGTTCCAAAAACCTAAAGGCTTTATCAAGATAAATGATTCATCAAACATTGATGTGAAAGTGGAAGCAACATCCAAAGGTGTGGCTCCTTTGTCATCTTTTTTAAACCTTCTTGTAATTTTACACAGTTTTTAATCTTTATATAATGTGATGTTGAAGTTGATTAATTATAATGTTTTAACAATTCCTCCTATCAAACCAATTGATCCTTCAAAATAATCCTCCAAAAACTTTGATCTCAAATGTTTTTGAAAATACCATCATCAACTTGGTCATGATACATAGAAATGCTTCCGTTTGAAATATGTTGTTCAAGACCTTATTGTTTCTAATGCTATATTGTTTTAGGGTATTATGATCAAGGAAACAAATTTGTTTTCCCTCCGAACTAAAACTTACAAATCTATATCAATCCACCACCTTCTCATTCTACCAATACTATTGAGTCTACCAACTCTTTGCCTTCTTCCAACCATGTTGTTGACCCTCCTACTATTGTGAAATATGATGATGAATGTGTCAAGGCTAACAATGTTTTCAACCTTATTGATCATTATAAACCCAAATCTAAACCTACACCTGAGCTTTACATTACATTTTATGTAATGCCCCACCAGGGAACCCAAGAGAGCTTATCCTAAACATGACACTAAGTTTATGAAATAATTTTTATTTTAAATGTTTACAAACAATAATAATAACAATGCAGAAGCAACACAATGAAGTACATGACATACACGAAAGAACAACACAACATAGATAAAATTTATCGAGTGTTCCTTGACGTAGAATTACTTAAGTAAAATAATCTCCAAATAACAACTATAGAGAACTAACACAAAGGATACATCAAATGAATCCAATGACATACATATCATAATAAAAGATCACATATACATCTGATACCAAAGGGTATACAACCTAATCAACATCCATTGCACAAGTCGCAGGGTATGTAATAATACATAATAAAACAATACAATGCATCCTCCAAAGGATGATAACCAATATCCATTAATGGTACAAGTAGACAACTCATGTAACTGAACAAGTCTCCAAAAGATTAGAAGATGAAACTAAAACAAGATCATCCAAGCATGAAGAAGAATCTGTCGGAATCTCAATGGTAATAAGAATCACTACCACCGACCGCATGGAACCAAAGGTCCACTCCCACCGTGCTGAGGAGATAGTAACAGGCCCACTCACACGGGTATACAACAAAAAGGAAAACATCAAGGTATACATGACATCATACTCAATGCATAGGAAGATCCTAGAAGTTCACTAAACCATAATAAGGAACGCTAAAAAATACCAGAGGTAATCAACGCTCATAGGATAACCTAAGCTGTATATAGGGAAGTGTCATCACATAAGCCTAACCTTGAAGGTAACCCTAGTAGTACCTCTTGACTCTGGCCTCCAAGTGACACTATGTGGCTCAGTAATCCTTGTTAGAATGAATTTAGAATAACTAAGAGGGGAGGGGTGAATCAGTTATCCTCAGGTCTAGATGTAGCAAATTAAAACTTTCTGTACTTCAGATCTACTCGACAGCAGTAGCATAAATCAACAACTTTAATCAAGCAGTTTACTGTCAATTGAAATTAGCTTGTAGTAACATAACAGTAAAGCAAACCATAAGCATTCACACAAGTTGACACAAGTATTTAACGTGGAAACGCAATATGGGAAAAACCACCAGTAACATGCTACCAAGTTTTCACTCTTCTGAAGTGATGCCCCGTGAGGAGCCAACACTGTGAACTCTATATATGGTACTCAAACAAATAAAAATAGTAGCCATGGGTGTACTCACTGGATGAACAAGGACAGAAAAGAAAAATTAGTCATACTGAATATGACAGGATCAGCATGATGCTGAAGATCTACATGATAAAGATATTGACGTCTTTGGCATTGTTGTCAAAGAGGGAGAGATTACCTATAAAGAGGAAGAGATTTCCGAGAAAGAGAGATTACAAAGAGGGAAAGATTACATAGAGGTAGAAGTTACTATTGAAAACATTGAAGTGATTATCTACTTAGAGGGAGTCTACAGATGACTAGACACAGATGATGATAGTGTGATTACAGACACAAAGGGAGAAATGTTTTACAGATAAGAATCAGAATGAAGCTAAAGAAATTAATGAAGATTCATCCATATCAAGGAACACGGGTGAATTTTTGGATTGGTTGGTAACTATGCTTGTTAAATCATTGTTTTAATATTTTGTGTTGCCATCAATGCCAAAGAGGGAGATTGTTGGAAAGTGACAATGCAAGCAA
>MU223623.1:502324-541365 GCA_018584345.1 Thuja plicata
CTGTCCACATGTTTCTTTCCTTTCTTAGATTTATTGAGAACCAGCTGTGATCTAAAAGCAGAATCAATCCCTTGTGGATTATAGTTATCATAATTTGACATTTCAAATGCAGTGAGTCTGCCTATCACATTATCTAGATTCAGATTATTGTTAGGAGTACATCTCAATTCTTGAATTGCAGAAACTCTAATAGCATATACAGGAAGTAAAGATCTCAATACCTTTCTCATAATGGTGTTCTCATCAATTGTTCCATTAGCCCCTCTAATGGCATTTACAACTTCTTTTACCCTACCATAGTACTGAATAACATTTTCACCTTCTTGCATTTTCATCTCATCAAACCTACCTCTTAGACTTTCTGATTTAGCTCTCAACACATTTGTGTCTCCACCATAGACAGTTGCAAGTTTTTCCCACATCTGCTTTGCATTTGTGCAGCTCTTTATATCATCAAACTCTGAATAGCTCAATGAGGAGGCTATCTCCAACATTGGTTGATTGTGCTCTTGCTTTTCTTTTAGTTGTGCAGCAATGAGAGGAGCAGTAGGTGGTACATAGGCATGTTCAATAAGTCACTTAGAATCATCTCCAATACCAACCAAATGCAGTTTCATCAAACTCTGCCATGCAGGAAAGTTATCTTTGTTTAGCTTAGGAACCTCCTTCTTATATATCTTGATCTTTTTGCTCCAAGTACCTTCAAACTATTTTTAGGAGACCAAATCTCTGATACAAATTATTAGAATGAATTTAGAATAACTCAGAGGGGAGGGGTGAATTAGTTATCCTCAGGTCTAGATGTAGAAAATTAAAACTTTTTGTACTTCAAATCTACTCGGCACCAGTAGCATAAATCAACAACTTTAATCAAGCAGTTTACTGTCAATTGAAATTAGCTTGTAGTAACATAACAGTAAAGCAAACCATAACCATTCACACAAGTTGACACAATTATTTAACGTGGAAACCCAATATGGGAAAAACCACCAGTAACATGCTACCAAGCTTTCACTCTTCTGAAGTGATGCCCTGTGAGGAGCCAACCCTGTGAAAGGTTATAATAACACACTGCTAGGTGTGACCTGGTTAAAGGATTTAATCACCCAGTCAGGAGTGGCCTTGTTAGAGGACTTAGAACATTCCACCTGAATATCACCTTGTTAGAGGATTTATACAAATGACTGTTAAGTCAACCTTGTTAAAGGATTTAACTGATACAATGGTAAGAAAGTAATCAGCAATTTGTGATTTGATACATACAACTTACTTTGCAATTCAGATCCAATTACAGCTCTGATGTTAACTTACTAGATAGCCTGCATTGTCATTTCAACCTTTTGATCTGCTTGGAAATCCGTCAAGCAATCACACATGCAACTTTTTGCTTCTGCCTTTTGCCTTCTCTACTAGATCATGCCAAACAGTATATCAACTATGAAAACCTTTTGCATACACATATATTCATCCACACATAATGAATAACCCCTTGAGGTTATCATATACCTCTCTTTCTAGGTCAGATAAATCTTTTGTCGCTTAAACAAGATCATAGATCTTAGGTTAGGTCAGATCCAACAAATCATTCCATCTTTGCATTACATTTACTTCTCCAAAGTAGTCTCTAATTAAATCTTGAAACCATGCATTAATTATGATTCCCCATACATTAAATTTCATGGATCAATCTTTAATTAACATTACATATTCCAATAAAATCAACTAATTCGGCCAGAGATCTCAAATCTCATCATTAATCCAATTACTGTAAGTCGGCCAACATCACTGTTTCCACTCGGCAATTTCAATGGTGCTCGACATTGAGCAAATTTTTGCTCGTCACAAGCAACTTTACTTGGCACAAGCAACTTTTCTCCGCACAAGCCAAACTTGCTTGGCACAGAACAGCCAGAAAAACTATCTTTGAAAGATAAACAACAAATTACTTTGCCAGAGTGCCAACTGATCAAGTACCCTTTTATTTGCCTTAACTCAACCATTCACTTGGTCTTCTTGTTAAATCTTTTTCATCAACAATAGATATGGTACTCAAACAGATAACAATAGTCTCACCAGTAAAGGTTTAACATCAATGACCAAAATAACATTTGCTTGCATTGTCACTTTCCAACAATCCTTTCATGAAGACAAGGATCCCAACTCCCATCCTATCATGCGACAACACTCAAGGCATGGGTAGAGACTTAGAAATCTTATTAGTTCATTTGAAACCCCTTTAATGTTTCGCATTATCACTTATTAAATAACTTGCCAATGGGGTGCCCTAATAACCGCTTAGGGCCCTAGACCTATTGAAAGCCACTTCCTCTCTGTACACTTAGTTAACCTACCTAGGCTCATAATCAAAAATCACATCCTGCCCGTTCAGGAGCACATAGGTTCTCAAATAACCAAACCATAACCATAGTAGTCTCATAAGACCATAAATCACATCATAACTGCATCAGGTTGGGTATAATAAATTAGGACCATGACATAATCACAAAACATGAACTAACATCACATAAGATAACATGCAGAAATTACAACCCCAAACCTCTGGATTTATGTCCTAAGGGTAATCTAACCCAACAGATACCCGAAACATGATAACATAGAAGAATATACAATTCATCTAATCATGCACCCAAAACACATCATGGTGTAATCAATTCATATTCAGAATACATTAAAACAATTTCAGTGTTAACGTAAGGACAAACAAATTTATAACATACTAGTTATCCAATATCATTTATCCATTAAAATTACTATCCAGAAATAATTAAATACTTCATATTGGTAAACGTTAACATATCTTATAGATCTATTTATAAAATCAGCATATAAATACATCTATGGAATAATTACCAATTTGCTATAATTATAAAATTATAAAATCCTAAGTGCAACATAAACCTCAACCAAAGTCGCCCACTAATACCCTTATTAATAAATATTTAACACCATAGAATTTGTTGATTAACAATAGTCAATTTATAACAGTGACAAAATAAATCCCCCTTGACTTATAGATTAATAATATTAATTTCCCCTTTATAGAAAAACAATTCCCCTTTTAAATCTCTCATGCCACAAATTAACTAATTAAAAACTAATTTAAAATTAACTATAAACTAATTTAAAAGTTAATAATAAACTAATTTTAACTAAATTAAAAATTAAATTATATATAAAAAATGAAATGAAAAAAAAAAAATGAAAAAAAAAAAATTTAATATCTTGGGGAAGGGGGGGGGGGGTCTCGACCCCACCCCACGCCCCATCCAAGGGTGCCGCGGCCCAAGGCCCCACTGGGCAGTGGGTACGCAGGTCCTTGGACCTGCGACCCCACTGTCAGTGGTACCGCTCAGGGGGAGCGGGGGTGCGGTGGCCCCCACCACCCACTCCCCAACAAATTATTAATTTCTTTTTCCATTTAATTATTTTTTTAAAACTAAACAATGCATTACTTTATAAAACAAAAATATAGGTATTTATTTTATGTAGAATGTTTATTTCCAAGAACGGAAATTAGACTATGTATTTTTGTCTCATTCACTCATTTTTTTTTAATTTTTTTTTCTGGGTTATTGTTTTACCCCACTGTATTTTTTTTAAGACTGGTGTAAATTTCTAGAGAGCTATTTTTTTTTCTAAATTGATTTTTTCCAACTAAAATTGATTTCTTTCCACCATTTAAATTTATTTTTCAACCACTATATAGTTAAACTAAAGTCCAGTTTGATTTTTTCATTTTCTAAGAGTTATAGGAGGAATTTTTCTATGAAATTTGGACATCATAACTATGATATGCCAAGTAATAAAAAATAATGAAAATAATAGATCTAAGGGTTTTCCAAATACCCAAAATCACAGAAATACTAATAAACACCTATAAGCCATAAATAATCGACATGCATCTAATCAAACATAGAAAACCACATAATTGCAAAATTGAAACCATTTTAGGGATCACAAAACCTACCTCAAATCTAATGCAAGAAAATTGAGATTATGTCTTTGAAGATTGTAAAACCCTGAAACCTCCAAGCACAAATCAACCACAAATATGGAAACTATGAAGATCCAAGCACATGCAAACCACGAAATCACACAAATCTCCAATCCAAGATGCAACCACAAGAATCCTCAAATTCTCCCAAAAGCCAAGCACACCCCAAGCTCTCCCAAAATATCCAAAACCCGTTATCCCAAATGAAACCCCAATTCCCTCCTAAAGGAATTCAATTTCCCCTAAACATGCAAACCCTCATGACAACACACTCAGTCAATCCCTAAAAATACTCCACTTGAAATTAAAAGAAAATCACAATTAAATAATTAAAATATCTTTTAATTCCACAACTCAACTTTGAATCCTAAAATCAAGTTGAAATCTTTGAATTTGAAAATACTTTTTCAACAAAATCATGCACATGTAATTAATAAAAATATTAAATTAAATATTTAAATCACAATAATCCATGCAACTTAATATTTAATTATTTAATCAAGCATAAAAGCATATTTGCTCTAATTTTCAATTAAATACTAATATTCAATAATTGCACTTTAATTAACTTTTTAATTAAACATAGGTATTTAATTTAATTTTAAATTAATTAAATACCCTATATTTAATAATTAATTCTAATAATATTCAATTAAATAAATCATAAAATATCAATGCATTCAACTGAAATCAACAAAACCAACTCAAACACACACAAAGATAGGGATCCACGAATTCACGTCAACTGGACAAATTTGGGTAGGGTAATCAAACTGATACTTGTCCAATACTTCAGAAAATTAGGTTTAGGGTAGGATTTGGACTTGAAAACTATCTCCCCTCTCTTACCATTGAGATAATGCGATAGGACACGCTCACTCCTGCCAATTCAGAGAAGACGTAGCCCAGTACCTACAAACCTGTCATCACAAAGACGAACATACATGCATATATAATATGACAAACAATGGTTGAGACTAGGTTATCATGTGGATCTCACCGAAGAAAGTTACTATGACTCTATCCCATACCATACCAAGCACATCAAACAGTAATGCAAAACATACAATGATCCATGTGCATGTAAATCTAGGGTCAGTATTGTCAGAAAACCATAATCGAAATAAAATCCTAACATATACATAAGCATCATGAAATAACAATAAATCATTTGCAAGCAGGAGATATAACATAATAAGAAATGGATCAATAACATAATGATATGCAATACATAAATATCCTTAGGATCAACTGAAATGAACACACATACATAAAAATGCCTAAAAGAGTTCGACATCCACAAACTGAGAAACAAACTAAGAGGTGGGTATTACATCCTCCTCCCCTAAAACTAGGCTTACTCCTGAAAGCCTACAACAAAGATAAAGAAATGAATCTCTCATCACCAAACATCTATCGAAGTCCTAAAAGACTCAAAGTGTGGGTCCCATAGGACCCTTCCTAGGTCTTTAATTCAAACATTGAGGATCATTCCGGACTATAGGAATCTGGAAACTAGCTATTGGACCTCTACCCATAGCCCCACCCACAGGAGCATGATACACAGGTGGAGGATTATCAAACACTGCATATGCTCTGTGAGACATACTAACATTCCCAACTGTAGGCTTAGAAGCTACCGACCTCTGTCCTAAGGACTGCGGTGCACGCTGAGGACAATTGAAAACAAAATGTCCAAACTACCCACAAGTAAAGCAAGCTCCCTTGATACCACCTTCTCTAACTGAAGGTGCTCTAGACTGCTGAACACTGCCCCTACTGACATCCTGATACACACTCTGTGCTGGCTGAGCTGGCCGATTGCGCTTACTGCGCTGGATGTCATGAAAGTTCCTAATTCGAGGACCACTAAAAGAAGAAGGATTGTTTCCTCCTTGCTACTGAGACTGATTTCTATTTGGAATGGTAGAAGGACCTCTTGAATTCCTAGCTCCCTGAGAATGATTACCTCTCACAATAGAGGTAGGTACTCTAGAATTCCCTCCTGAATGACCACCATGGCCCAATGCTAAGTTCTCCTCTGCAAGGGTAGCTTTGATGACCGCCTCCCTAAGAGATGTAGGCTCAAAGAGTCTAACATCCCCAACGATGCATTGATTTATCCCCCTAACAAAGTGTTGAATCATAAGTGTCGAATCCTGACCATATCCAGCATATTGTTTGAGCTCGAAGAATCGATGCTCATACTCAACCACTTATAGGGTCAGCTGCCTCAAATTATGGAACTCATCAGCCCTTTATTGTCTCCATTGATCAGAGAGGAATCTCTCTAAAGTTCTCAAGGAAGAGTTCCCATGTAACTGTGTCCATATGGAGACCTAACTTCTCCTCCTCTATCTTCCACCATATCACTGCAAAATTGGAGTGTTGCATTACTACATACCTAGCTTTAGTATTGCTACTAAAGGGATGCATAGGAAAAATCCTCTCTAATGCAATAAGCCAAGTCTCAGCTTCAAACCCTGTTCCTTTCCCATTAAAGGAAGTAGGTGGAACTCTCATGAGATCCCTCATGTGGCTCGCTACCACAACCTCAGGATCCACTATAACAGTCCTCCTTGGAGGGCTCCTAGATCTCTCCCTCTCCACTCTACCCTACTCAGGAACACGGTTCAGTAAATCCTGCAACAACTGCCTAATGTTTGGCTCTCCAAACTCAGCCTAACGCTCATCCCTCTGCTCATCTCTACTATGCTGATGAGCACTGTCCTGACTGATACTCATGGAAGGATTGTGTTGATGGGGGTTTGTGATCAGGTCCACCAATAGATGTAAGTTGTCACTGGGTACTGGGGTACCAGCCAACTTTTCCTGTAAAGGTTGTCCAAATAAATGAGATTCTTTGGGCCTTCAAGCAGGTGAGAGTCGGGTCTCTGCGGTGTGGGAGCTAAGTTGGGCGTTGTGACTATTTTCTACGGGGGGATAGATGGTTATCTCGGGTCGTCTTCTCCAAGGATTTAGGTAAGTGGGGTTTCCTACAAGCATTTGTTAATTACCAAATAAACTTCAAAAGATATATCAGAGTTAGAAGTATTCCATCTATCTATAGTCATGCAAATACATTCAAAACATCAACCAAGCTCTAACATGCTACACTAAAATACTGAATGCGCGCACAACCATCAGTTCATACGTATTCAATAGCAAGGGAAAAAGAAGGTCGTTAATCTACTTAATACATTAGAGCAAGGGACATAAGAAACATACAACACAAAAAGTATCAAGTCAGAGATCGAGAGACCAACAACAACACTGCCAGAATCCTTCTTTCTTCATTAATGGTGTTCCAACATCACTGGTGAGTACATCAACAACTCTAGGGGAGCATCTATCTACTAAAAGCTTCTAAAGACTAAGGATCATTGAGCTCTGCCACTACTAGAAATGAAAACTCTAAATGCTATAGCTATGGACTACAAAATCATCAATTTTGTCGACCCTTGGAATGAGGTCAGACTTGTTATTTATACACAGATTTGCCCTAAAATTAACCTAACTTACCTTTACACTCAACCAATAAAATACAATTTCTGGTGGCCAGTACTACCTACACCACACTACAACAACCTCGAGAAGCACAAAGGTATGACATGTAAGAAGAATAAGACAAGAAAGGAGGTATGGAAGAATCAGCCTCGAGAAGAGAGCCAAAGGGAGAACAGAAGAAATCCAATCTCCTGGGGATCGAGGCTACATGCCTCATCAATGGAAAAGTGTCTCACTATCTCCGATGTGCCAGGTTTTATGTTGGAGCGGCGCCTTGGGAAGACCACCTGTTAGAACCCTCTTGTTGAGCTGATGTGCCTTGATGGAATCACCCACATCCTAACATCATTATTAACTGCTTGATGGTGACCAGTCGACTTTGGGGAACCTAGACGCGGGTCACCAAAAGAATACAAAATTGTAGATCTAGAATTTCAAGATCTAGGAGCTTATGCTCAAAGAATAATGAATACTAAATCTTCTTGGATGATAAAAATCTCTGGACTCCAGAGAACCTTATGGCCCCTTACTATTTTTGAATGCTTATAATACTTGGCTTATGCCTTCTTCATCTATGCCTCTGATGCTATCCCATTGGCCACAGACAACCTCTAATCTTTCTCTGATTTCTCCGGCCCTGTTCTAGAATTCATCTACCATCTTCACGACATCATGTGCCTGGACCATCATCTTGGATAATCTTGATAACCTGCCCTAATCAAAATCTCTGATAACCAGATACAGGGATTCCATTCATTCATCAAATTTTCTGAGGACGTAGTCCTCTGGGGTGTATGTCCCGGTGGTGAAGGGATCAACTTGCGATACCCTAACCACAAATTCCTAAAATAGGCCCATTGGATATCGGGCCGCAGTCACCTTCTCTTTTAAGGCCTTAACTAGTTCCTTGCACACCTCAATTTTGAGGCCAAGTCTGGAGTACTGGGCCTAGAGAGAAACATACAATTCATCTCCCAAAATTCCTGCCTCTGTGACGACTTCTTCTCCTGCATTGAAAAATTCCTCCAACCCGACCTTCCATTTTTCATACTTCTCCAAATCCTACTCCCATACAATAGCGGAGCCATTCATCTGACTGAGGAGAATGTTTATCTGGTAAAGATCTGGGAGGGACACCGCTAGAAATTTTCTTATGGTGGCTATCTGCTTGGTGAACCACCCATCCACAGCCTGCACCTTCTTCTTCATGGCCCAGAGAGAAGCCACGTCGTCCTGTGCAAGCAACAATCCAGAGGTAGAAGTTTTTGAGTGGATCTCAGCCAGAGGCTGTGTAATTTCTGCTAGAAGTACGAGGAGATTTGCATTAGTTTCTCTTTCCTCCTTTAACTTCTGGCCTTGTTTGATGTATCAGGCATCTACTGCTTTGGTGGCCACTCTCAATAGGTCCAATTCACCCTGCTTATCTCTTCTCCCCATTGCCACTTCTGTAATAGTGTAATCTTTGAGTCTTACGGCCGCTGCATCTACATCTGGAGGAGGTGTTGCAATTTTCACAACTGTGCTTCCTATTGGACCAGTCCAGAGGGTATGGATTGTCTGTGCCTTCTTGGGCTTATGGGCCTCTACACTTTGGGCCATCATCTCAGCCAAGGAGAGCAGAACACCTATTGCTACTACTGGGGCCTTTCTCTTTCTTGATTCTTCCAGCCATTGGGGCGGCTGGGGTGGCTTTGCTGTTAAGACCTGAGTATCTGGATTCTCTTCAAAATTTGGCAGCGCGTTCCCAAATTGTACAATGTCATCAGGATCTTGTCCTTTGTCTTGTTCTTGTTCTTTCTCTTGCTCTTCAGAGGCCTCAGTATTCACCGCCATGTTGGCATTTTCTTTTGTGATATCCGAGGTTTCTTCCTTGCCAGCATTGACATCTCCTATATCCTTGGGGATTTCCCCATCCTTCTTAGCATCCGTTGATCCAACATTTGTATCTTCGGGGACTTCCTCGTCATTCTGCTAATGTTGTTCTTTGGCCTCATCAGTTTCATCTTTCAGAACATCCTTTTCCACTGGAACATTTTATGGAAGTGGGTGAGGTCTCTGGCCAAAATTTAACAATGATGCTACCTTTACCACCTCACCGAACATACTCCGAGGCAACTGGTCACCCTGAGTAACTAAAGGCATTTGGAGTGTGATAATTAGGGGTACAGTTGTTCCTGTGGGTCCGGTTTCCCCAACCATTGGTTACTCATCTGTGCTTTGCCTTTGTGTATCCTCGGTCTCTTGGACCAGTGTTTTCTCCTGCTCAGGCTCCCTTTGTGTCTCTTCCTAGACTTCCCTCTCTGTAGAAGCTTCCTATTCTAGGACCTCTTCTTCCATGGGGATATCATCTTTCTCTTGGGTGGCGATCTCCTCTACTACATGATCTACATCCTCATGAAGGTTCATGAGCTCATCTGCCTTGAATACATCATCAAACTCCCCGTGTGGGGGAGAGGAATCATAAATATTTTCAAGTTCGAGGGAATTCAAACTGACATTGACCGGAGGCACATCCGGCATATCAGGGCTGGCAACTGCACTGGGAGTAGGAGTCACCTTCTGCTTCTTCTTCCTGAGTAATGGGACCCCAGTATCTAAAATACTTGTAGACCTCACCTCAGTGAAATTCTGTCTACTCATCATTACGACCAACAACAGGGATCCCACTGGGCGAGCAGATGCTACTAGAGTTATGAGGAGGCCAGAGGAAATTTGTGCACTTATCTGCTGGCTTGCCAACCTCACCTACTCCATCTATTTTTGTAGCTACACCATTATGGGGGTTGGGCCTTCGAGAGGAGCCTTAGCCAGAGTGTCTTCTTTTTCCTTCCCCTTGCTTGTGCTGGGTCTGAAAGTGACAGTGGGGGTTGAAGTGATCCTTCGAACAATTTCCCCCTTTCAGGTGCTCCTGGGACACACCCAGGAAAAATAACTATGATTGGCCTCCAAAATAGGGTGGCATACTCCCTCAATTGTCAAAATCCTCTAGGGTGGCCTAATCCACCGGAGGGAGATCCAACTTGTCTAATCCTTTCCCTTTATATGTCGGGTCCTCTAGCAACCCATCATCTAAAAAACCCTTCAGAAAACCCTGAAGGTCAAGCACCTTCATAAGTCCCTTGGACATCTGCGAATGCTGGCGGACCTGAAGATCAAAACTATCTTGACATTCTGCCCAAAAATCTTCAATGTCTTCCTTATGTGGTGGGAATGCCCAGGGAAGTGCCAAGGCAATCTTGCCTAGAGGATCTTAATTCTTCCTAGTGTGGTGGAATTACACCAGTCCCAGGCTCTTCAACTTACTATCTGCCTCCTTTGCTGCAGCGAGGCTGCATGCATAATTCCCATAAGAAATTGGGAATGGGACATTTGTGACCTTCTTCAATGTGAAGAAGGCATGTAGTTCTAGGATCTGCTAGCAAAACTCCAAAAGAATGATTCTATCCCTGTAATATCAGGGAAGAAGATAGGGTTTCTCAGAAAAGATGGTCACCCGAATGTATATGTGTTGCTAGAACTGAATAAAATAATGGTCGTAAGTACTAACCAGGTTCATCGCCTCCTACAATAACCGGTACCCAGAGTCCTGAGTAAGTGTTAGAATATTTTGGGAAATGAAAGCATCATTTACCCTGAAAAATTTAGGAAACTTAGTTCCCATTGGACTTGGGGATAATGATCCCATGGTGTTAATTGGCCCAGCCCATTCCCAAGTTCACCCACTATTCCTAAACCTAGGAAAGCCGGTCTCTATTGGGCCAATGCCCACAAAACGTAAGATGTCATATAGAACTTGGAACTCTGGACGACACCCTTCAGCTGCGTGTCCACATGATTGGCTATGATAGCTGCCTAATTGAAAGTCTGGTTGCGGGTGGTGATGCAGTAAAGAAAGTAGTACATCCACACCAAGAAATCCTGGGCATGGGGCAGTTCGAAGATCCTGCATAGAAATATAATGCCTGCCTGAATGGGCTCTTTGAAATCCCCGCAGGGAATTTCCAACTTCATCTTTTTATGGTCCCTCTTTGGGGACTTCAGCCATTGAGTGCTAAGATATTACTAGGAGACGAGAGAAGCTTCCTCGAACTCCTATAATGACTTTTCCCAGTTGATGATGATGGACCCCTTGAACTGTGGAATCCCCATCCCTAAGGAAAAAGTTGTTGCGTCTAGGGTGACAATTGTTGCTAGGTATTGTAATGGCCAAGGGTCGGTGAGCAGAATAATTTGGGTAGGTGCATTGTACAGTGTTGCCAATTGAAGTATCAGTTCTGGTGATTGCACCGAACAAGGAAAGTTCGCAGCCTTCATAATGTCAGAGGCGGCCAAGTGAGTGGCCATACTATCTCCGCCAGCCTTCAGTCTATATATGGATTGAATCAAGCACTTTGGATTCCATGAGAATGCCCTCCTTCGGGTACTTGGAGGTCAATTGCAGCTTAGCCAGCATCTTTTCGGCCTTGGTCTTTGTGGCCGCCCGAGTGGAGGTAGTGGGCAGCTCCGGGCTATCAGGAGGAGTGATCACTTCAAACATTTTGATCACACAATCTGCAACCTGCAAGACCGGAGAATTGTCAATACATGATATAATAATAATAATTATGCAGACTCCGGGAAAATCATCACCATTTTGCACCTGTCCAAAAAGTGTTAGCATATATCAAAATCCCAGAGTATTAAGACACATGAATTGGATTCTAATAAACACCCAGGGGCTTTGGGGTACTGGACTAAGTGGCAAAGATGGAAAGAGAGCCCAGGGGCCTCGACACCTAGAGTATGAAAGAACTAGCCATTGTTGACGTGACCAGTAGGAAGCCATACTTGGCTGACATGGGTCATCACGTGGCTAGGTGAAAGGCGGCGTAAAGGGCATTAATGGTGACAAATGGGCTAGCATAGGGGAAATTGAATGCCACATGGGATGGGGTTTTGAATGCCCACTCATGGGAAATTAATCCCACCATTAAGGTGATATGACAGAGGAGAGAGAAAGTTGCCATGGCTCGACTCAGCAAGGTGCCAAGTTTGAACCGTGGTGACCCTCTCTCAGCGAACTTGACAGAATGGTTCAAAACATGATGGAGCATGATGAGCTCGATTGAATAGAAGGATATACATGAGACATATACACTTAAAATATAGAGGGCTGAGACATATATACAATATTTATAGAGTTACTTACACTACGCAAAGACTTTACAAACGCCCAAAACTACCCTACCACAATGTACAATATATACACTAGATTAAAACTGCACATAGGGCAGACAACCCTCTAGCAGAGCCAACCCACCAATGAGAGGCAGCCCAAAAGCAAGATGCAAAAGACGGAAACAAAAAACTGAATGAAAATGAAGCAAATGAAAACCAGCAAGAACTAGAAAATAGAAAACCAGAGAAGGACAAACCAAAAGCCTACCTGGAAACACGAAGACAAGTAGGGAAGATGAACATAAGGAGTGCTCTGCAATGACGTTCACCTTAGAGAAATCACGAGCAAGCACCACAAATCAATGTTCAATTAGCCACTAAGCACAGGGATTAATTCATAGTTTAATTGCCTTAATCGCCTTAAAATCTCTCTACGCTCTAAGTGTTTTAATTGCAGTAACTGTGAAAATGATAGGTAACTTCTACTTATACCCTTAGGGTAAAAATAGGTTTCACTCTTCTCGACAATTTTGAAACAGGCAAATCCTCTAGACCCCAGGCCCGGGGATTCCACGCAACCATACCTTCTCACAAAAGAAGACATCGCAATGGAGAATCCCAGAGTCCATAATCCAACTCTGGAAGGAACAAACAAACTCCGGGACCGGGTCTCGAAGACACAAGAAGACAAAAGAAAAATAAAAATATCCCTCATAGAAGCAAATCCTGGAGGGAAAACAAAGAAAACAAAGGAAAACAAGGCAAGAGCCAAAAGCGAAAAAGGGGGACCCAACATTTTGCCTACAAAATGTAGGGATGGGTATGCAGGGCATAACAGATTGTTATCCCTACCCCTTCCATGACCACTATTTTGGCCTCTGCCATGACCCCTAGCAACTCTAGTTTCAGGCATGATTCCTAAATCAACCAGAGAACCAAACCACAACTTAGAACCAACATCAAAACCAATAAAATAAAAAAAAATCAAACAATCACAAAGCAATGGTTTTAAATACATCAGAGTTTTATGTCTATGTTTGTTTCAAGTTTTAAAATCAAAAGACAACTAATGGGCATACATATTTCCCAGAGCTCCCAGTGTAGAAACATGGGCTCTGATACCAAGTGTAATGCCCCGCCAAGGAACCCAAGAGAACTTAACCTAAACATGACACTAAGTTTACAAAATAAATTTTTTTTATAAATGTTTACAAACAATAATAATAACAATGTGAAATCAACACATTGAAGTACATGACATACACGTAAGAACAACACAACATAGATAACATTTCTTGAGGGTTCCTTGACATAGAATTACTTAACTAAAATAATCTACAAATAACAACTATAGAGAACTAACACAAAGGATACACCAACTGAATCCAATGACATACATCTAGTAATAAAAGATTACATATACATCTGATACCAAAGGGTATACAACCTAATCAACATCCACTGCACAAGTCGCATGGTATGTAATAATACATAATAAAACAATACAATGCATCCTCCAAAGGATGATAACCAATATCCACATATGGTACAAGTACACAACTCATGTAACTAAACAAGTCTCCAAAAGACTAGAAGATGAAACTGTAACAAGATCATCCAAGCATGAAGAAGAATCTGTCAAAATCTCAATGGTAATAAGAATCACTACCACCTGACCGCGTGGAACCAAAGGTCCACTCCCACCATGCTGAGGAGATAGTAACAGGGCCACTCACACGGGTATACAACAAAAAGGCAAACATCAAGGTATACATGACATCATACTCAATGCATAGGAAGATCCTATAAGTTCACTAAACAATAATAAGGAACGCTAAAAAAGACCAGAGGTAACCGACACTCGTAGGATAACCTAAGCTGTATATAGGGAAGTTTCATCACATAAGCCTAACCTTGAAGGTAACCCTAGTAGTACCTCTTGAATCTAACCTCCAAGTGACACTATGTGGCTCAGTAATCCTTTCATGAAGATAAGGATCCCAACTCCCATCCTATCATGCGACAACACTCAAGGCATGGGTAGAGACTCAGACATCTTATTAGTTCATTTTAAACCCCTTTAATGTTTCACATTATCACTTAATAAATAACTTGCCAATGGGGTACCCTAGTAACCGCTTAGTGCCCGGGACCCATTGCAAGCCACTTCCTCTCTATACACTTAGTTAACCTACCTAGGCTCATAATCAACACATGAGATTATACATAATCACAAATCGCATCCTGCCCATTCAGGAGCACATAGGTTTTCAAATAACCAAATCATAACCACAGTATTCTCATAAGACCATAAAGCACATCATAACTACATCAGGTTGGGTATAATAAATCAGAACCGTGACATCATCACAAAACACGAACTAACATCACATAAGATAGCATGCAGAAATTACAACCCCAAAACCTCTGGATTTATGTCCTAAGGGTCATCCAACCCAACAGATACCTGAAACATGATAACATAGAAGAATATACAATTCATTTAATCCGCACCCAAAACACATCATGGTGTAATCAATTCATATTCAGAATACATTAAAACAATTTCAGTGTTAACGTAAGGACAAACAAATTTATAACATACTAGCTATGCAAAATCATTTATCCATTAAAATTACTATCCAAAAATAATTAAATACTTCATATTGGTAAACGTTAACATATCCTATAGATCTATTTATAAAGGCAACATATAAATACATCTATGGAATAATTACCAATTTTTTATAATTATAAAATTATAAAATCTTAGGTGCAAAATAAACGTTAAAAAGGATAGGGCTATCCTTGAAAAATGGGGTATTAAGACTGATGATAAAATCTACAACAATACCAGAGAGGGAATTGTTTGGGAAAGCCCTCCGAATGGCTGGATCAAAATTAACTTTGATGGGGCCTCGAAAGGTAACCATGGAATTGCAGGATGTGGTATGGTAATGCGAGATGAAAAAGGGTATTGTATTTCTGCAAGGGCAATCCCTATAGGGGTTCAAAATAACCACATGGCTGAGGCTTTAGCTGCCCTTAATGGTTTAATCCTTGCTAGAGAAAATAACTATAAAAATGTTTGGGTTGAAGGGGACTTCTTGAATATTGTTAATACTCTCAATAATATATCCCAACCCTTGTGGATGATTAGCAATATCATTGATTATGCAAAATCTATTATCAAGGATATGAATAATTGCATTGTTACACATGTGTACCGTGAAGGCAATATTTGTGCAGATTGGGCGGCCAACTACGCATGCAGAAGTGACCGAGCTCATACTTGGAATAATGAAAGCAGTATGTTGTACAATCTCATATCCCTCACACATAAGGATATGATTTACGGTAGGCAGAGAAAAGAAACTCATTTATTCTAAGGAAGACAGATTACACGAGTTTAGTAATTCCTAATAATGAGGATTTAACCATTTACAAAGTCACTTGGTGTCGTATTAGTCTTATGCATAGATTTTGGGGGTTCACGAAAATTGAGGACATCATTAAAGAAAAGGAGAAAAATGGTATAAACAAAATTAGAGAGATCCAGAACAACATAGAAAGAAAATATAGAATGGGAGGAGGTAAGAAAAGACATGAACCTGCAGACTGTAGTGAATGGAAGCAGAATGACAAAGTTTGGGAGATTCTGCAGAAGGGTAATTTTGCAGCTTATATGGAGAAGCTCCGTGGAGGAAACCCTGCTATTACCAGCTTCTTTATGCGTAACTGGAAAAAAGGTAAGATCAAATTCAATAACCAATGGATTGAAATAACAGAGGAACTCATTGCGGAGGCCACTGGTCTCTCAATGCAAGACATGAAATTTTATCACGATAGGAGTTATTCTGATAAATCTTATGAGCAATTCCCAGAGAACGAGGAGGAGGCTGACAGACTTGCTAAGAAGGTTGGAAGCTTCTTTAGTACTGCTAATATTAGTCGCCCATGGCATTTTGTGCTTTATGCTATTATTTGTTATCTTACCTTGGATGGCAGATTTACCAGAGCCTATGGGCATCACTTTGTTATTCTAAATTATTTTAGGCATAATGAAGATATCAGCATCCCCTTCTATTTAATGAGTTCTCTGAATGTTACCATGAAAGATTTCCATAAAGACCCTTTTGGGGATCATGCTTCCCACCAGGGCCTTATGGTTCTCATATACGATGTTTTTAAAATGAGGAAACTGGAAAAATTTGCCAGTAAAGGGAAAATTCTCAACGAAGTGGAGACAGAGGATGATGATTCAGGGGAAAGATTTGACGAAGACATTAAGGATGAGATCATTCTCAACACTAGGGGTAAGGGTAGTTTGAAGGGAAGTTCCTTGAAGAAGAAAAAAGTGGAGAATGAGGAAATGAACCCTAATATGGAGGGTTTCAGAACAGAAGATGAAGACACTCCCAATAGCCAGAGAAAAAGGAAAACTAACTTCAGGCCGAAGACTTCTGCTTCCTAGAAATCAAAAAGGAACAAGGGCATCCTTATCTCGTTTGACAAGGAGACCCCAGATCATGAGAGCTTAGATAACAAAGATAAAATGAAGAAAGATAGGGAAAAAACCAAAACAGAGGGTGAGAAAAAAGAGGCAAACTATCAGGGTAAGATTAATTCTGAAAACACTGAGAAAGTTAAGGAGAATCTCAACATTGAAGCGGCTCAGAAAGAAAGTATCCTTTCTTTCAGGAAGTTCATGGCCACTATTGCTCAAGATATTAAGAAAATGAAGGCTGAGATTAATGAACAGGCTAAGACTGTGGGTATGATAAAAGTTGCTACCTTTGGGGAAGACTCAATGGCCAACAATTTGAAGAACTGGACGGACGCCATCAAAAAAGGAGAAGCCTTTGGGGAACTAGGCATGAAGGTGCTGATAATGGAGGATAAATTAAATAGAAAAGAGAATGAAATTAACAAGATAGAGGAGTGCCTATCCTCATAGGAAAATAAAATGGAAAAAATGGACTTGATGGTCAAAAAAATCTGCGAGCAGAGCTACAACATTCTGAGGGTGTCAGTGGAGCAATGCAGGAATCTGATGGAGAAATTGAAAGCCATCAGAGGAGAGGAGAGTAAAGACCCCAAGGAGGGGATGGGCACTGGAATTTGTACATGATCAAGCATAAAGAAGAAAGATACTGAAGATCTTAGGCTTTCTGTGGATAATATGGAGCTCCTGGAGGAGCAAGCAAAACTTATGATGGAGACCAGCTAGCTCCCTATTTGTTCCCTTTTTGTCCTCGGGTTGTCTTTTACTGGTGCTGTCTTTTTCTATCTTTTTGGTTTGTAGGGCCAATGGCCCCCGCTTCTCTTTTGTCCAATTTTTTGTTGTCTGATTGATCAGCCTTGAATATCTTCTGATCTTTGTACAAGGTTTCAGGACCTTTCAAATCCTGCTTTTACTTATTCAAAACATAAACGTCAACCAAAGTTGCCCACTTATTAATAAATATTTAACACCATAGAATTTGTTGATTAACAATAGTCAATTTGTCAATTTATAATAGTGACAAAATAAATCCCCCTTGACTTATAGATTAATAATATTAATTTCCCCTTTATAGAAAAACAATTCCCTTTTTAAATCTCTCATGCCACAAATTAACTAATTTAAAAATTAATTAAAAACTAATTAACAGAAAACTATTTAAAAACTAATTTAAAATTAACTATAAACTAATTTAAAAATTAATAATAAACTAATTTTAACTAAATTAAAAATTAAATTATTTAAAAAAAATGAAATGAAAAAAAAAAAAAAATTTAATATCTTGGGGGGGGGTGGGGGGTGGGTCGCAGCCCCACCCCACGCCCCATCCAAGGGTGTCGCGACCCAAGGCATGCGGCCCCACTGGGCAGTGGGTACCCTTGTGGGCCCACTGTACTAGTGGGTACGCAGGTCCTTGGACCTACGGCCCCACTATCAGTGGTACCGCACAGGGGGTGCGTGGCCCCCGCCACCCACTCCCCAACAAATTATTAATTTTTTTTTTCCATTTAATTTTTTTTTTAAAAACTAAACAATGCATTACTTTATAAAAAAAAAATATAGGTATTTATTTTTTCTAGAATGTTTATTTCCGAAAACGGAAATTAGACTGTATTTTTGTCTCATTCACTCATTTTTTTCTGGGTTATTATTTTAACCCACTGTATTTTTTTTTAGACTGGTGTAAATTTCGAAAGAGCTATTTTTTTTCTAAATTGATTTTTTCCAACTAAAATTGATTTCTTTCCACCATTTAAATTTATTTTTCAACTACTATACTGTTAAACTATAGTCCAGTTTGATATTTCATTTTCTAAGAGTTATAGGAGGAATTTTTCTATGAAATTTGGATAGCATAACTGTGCTATGCCAAGTAATAAAAAATAATGAAAATAACAGATCTAAGGGTTTTCCAAATACCCAAAATCACAGAAACACTAATAAACACCTATAAGCCATAAAGAATCGACCTGCATCTAATCAAACATAGAAAACCACATAATTGCAAAATTGAAACCATTGTAGTGATCACAAAACCTACATCAAATCCAATACAAGAAAACTGAGATTATGCCTTTGAAGATTGCAAAACCCTAAAAACCTCCAAGCACAAATCAACCACAAATCTGGGAACCACAAAGATCCAAACACATGCAAACCACGAAATCACACAAATCTCCAATCAAAGATGCAACCACAAGAATCCTCAAATTCTCCCAAAAGCCAAGCTCTCCCAAAATATCTAAAACCTGTTATCCCAAATGAAACCCCAATTCCCTCCTAAAGGAATTCAATTTCCCCTAAACATGCAAACCCTCATGACAACACACTCAGTCAATCCCTAAAAAGACTCCACTTAAAATTGGAAGAAAATCACAATTAAATAATTAAAATATCTATTAATTCCACAACTCAACTTTGAATCCTAAAATCAACTTAAAATCTTTGAATTTGAAAATACTTTTTCAACAAAATCATGCACATGTAATTAATAAAAATATGAAATTAAATATTTAAATCACAATAATCTATGCAACTTAATATTTAATTATTTAATCAAGCATATTTGCTCTAATTTTCAATTAAATACTAATATTCAATAATTGCACTTTATTTAACTTTTTAATTAAACATAGGTATTTAATTTAATTTTCAATTAATTAAATACCCTATATTTAATAATTAATTCCAATAATATTCAATTAAATAAATCACACAATATCAATGGATTCCACTAAAATCAACAAAACCAACTCAAACACGCAAAAAGATAGGGATCCACGAATTCACGTCAACTAGACGAATTCGGGTAGGGTAATCAAACTGATACTTGTCCAATACTTCGGACAATTAGGTTTAGGGTAGGATTTGGACCTGAAAACTATCTCCCCTCTCTTACCATTGAGATAATGCGATAGGGCACACTCACTCCTGCCAATTCAGGGAAGACGTAGCCCGGTACCTGCAAACCTGTCATCACAAAGATGAACATACATGCATATATAATATGGAAAACAATGGTTGAGACTAGGTTGTCATGTGGATCTCGCAAAAGTAAGTAACTATGACTCTGTCCCATACCATACCAAGCACATCAAACAGTAATGCAAAACATACAATGATCCATGTGCATGTAAATCTAGGGTCAGTATTGTCAGAAAACCATAATCAAAATGAAATCCTAACATATACATAAGCATCATGAAATAACCATAAATCATTTGCCATCAGGAGATATAAAATATTAAGAAATGGATGAATAAAATAATGATATGCAATACATAAATATCCTCAGGATCAACTGAAATGAACACACATACATAAAAATGCCTAAAAGAGTTCAACATCCATAAACTGAAAAACAAACTAAGAGGTGGGTATTACATTTTATCCTAAGGAGACTATTAGGGCATCTGATGGTCCTATTTACATTGTTGTGAAGATTAATGGAATTCCTTCTCTTGAAGTCCTTATAGATCCTACTTGCATGGTGAATGTTATAAATGAAGAACATATTTGTACACAAAACACCTCTACAAAGACTCCTATGAAAAATTAGATGTGATAATTAATAGATTTTAATGATTTCACTTTCCCTACCCATTGTTTCATTACTTTTCCCATGGATTTTGGTAAGAAATCCTTAGATGTCACTTGTGTTTTCATCCCAACTTGTAATAAATTTCAAGTTACACTTAGCCTTCCTTGGATCAGTTCGATGAAAGATATTGTCTCTCATATCCATAAGTGTTTGAAATTTCCCTATGATGAAGAAAACATCATGATTAAATATAGTCTTTATCAACCTTTAGCTAGTCATGAGAACTTTGACCTTGACTTATTTTGGCCTAGCATGTTGTTACCACCTATTTTTTCTCATCATTTATTGGCTTTCGTGTTTTGCTTTCTGTTGAGTTATGTGAAGTAAGTGACATGTGTTGCAAAGTTGGTCCTTCCGTTGAACTACAAATCTTGAACTATTTTAGTTCAAAGTTCAACCGCCAGGTGTAAATTGTAACAAGCCTTGGGTGGTAGCCAGTCCATGGATTTTTATGATGCTTCATTTATTTGTAAATGTACTAAGGGGTAGTGCTTCAATTTCAAGCATTCAGAATGGTTCAAGTTGAGGTTCAAAGTTCAAAAGTTGCAGAAGTTTGGCAATCCAGTTTACTGAAAGGAATAGACACATACTTTTTAATGCAAACACGTGATTTGATGATTGTGTAACATCCAAAATGGTGACTATAGATATAAATACCTTATTATTGATTATTTTAATGGATAATTCAATTTCATTTATTCTCAGCATGGACAGATAAGCCAAATGAAGGAATGCAAGAAAAAGTGAAGAAATTTGATTTTCAGCAGTTTTATATACCTGTAATCATAGATGCATAACTTCCAGCTCCGTAATTTTTTGTTCCATTGCTCCAGTGTGAATTTAAAAATCCAGGCTTTGGCCAACATATCTGAAAATTAGGTCGATCCAACAGTGGAGCACAAAGTTATGCCCCCGCATGGAGACCTATTTTTGCTATCATAAAAGATATTGATTTCGGTGGGCATACAATTTGTTGATAGATACAAACTTATAAATGGATGGTGGGTCCAAATAAATGTAATAATTCCTTTCAATAAAGTTATTTTAAGGAGAAGTCAAAGTTACGGGAATTATTTTTACTCTTTGCCAATGAATCAGTTACAAAGGAGAGAAGCCATCATGAGGAAAATAGAAGACAAAAGGAAAAGGTTAATTAGCAAATCTTTTCAAGAATCAGTTATGCCCAAGTAATAAAGTTACTGGAAGAAAGGATAGCTGGGAAGAATGCTTATAAAAGGGGAAATTTTCTACAGAGAAGGGGTTTGAATTTTCCAGCAGTCTATTGGCTAGAGGGAAGGTGAAACTATTTTCTGAGATTGAACCAGAGAGGTGAAGGGGGGAAATTATATTTTTATTTTTACAAAGCTTGTAAATGTTGCAGGGAGACAAATGATCTGTCGGTCATTTTATTAAATGTTTAAGAACAAAGGGAAAACCTATTTATTTAATCTATAGGTTTTGATATGTGTTTTCCTGATTGAAATAAATCTGTTGGTGATTCCAATCATTTTTAAATGTTGTCCTGCTCATTTTGTCAAGTACATGTATAAATCATGAAGTCAGTTGGCTTTATGCTTCATACATGTAAAATAAAGTGTTAAATCTTTCTTTATTTTTCTATTTTGGGAAGGTTAAATCGGTGGTCTGTTGGCCATTCTTTTGTTCGTTTCTCATTCTTTAAATTGTAATCGCATTTACATCATGTTTATGAGTAGATGTTAGTGTGCCTTCCGTGCCTTATGGTTAAAGGTATAATCTTTATTTCATTCATTGTAAATTATAAGAGGGAGTTGTACCTCTCAATTCATAGGAGAGTTATCAATCCAATGATAACTCATCCAACTGTTGGTAGCATTTGTTCTTCTATTTGGGCATTTTGGGTCTTTCTTTTTATATCTTTTCGAAGGACAAATCTGTTTACTAACAAATTTTTGGCGACTCCACTGGGGAACAAAATTGAAGATTGGTGCTTTAATTATTTTCTCTAGTTTTTAAATTATCTTAGTGTAAAAGAGATTAGCGACTCCGTGTAATAATTTTTAGAATCTTTTGGTTAAAAAGAGTCCATTGTATTATGGCTTTGGTTGCAGCCCAACCATGGAGACCCCAGTTTGGGCCTCTTGCTCTGTCATTACATTCAGCCCTACCTAAAAGGCCAAAAGAGTATGTTCCTACATTTGCTGGAGATAAAAATAAATGCCCGGAATAGCACATTAAAGCATTCAGTGTTGCTTGTAGTATTCTTGGTGTACAAGAAGAAAATGTTTATGTGAGATTGTTTGTTGGAAGCCTGATTGGTAAAGCTGCATATTGGCTCTAGAATTTACAAAGTAGATGCATTACCTGTTGGAACGACTTGGAGGTAAAATTTCTTGCTAGATTTGGATCTACAGTTGATATAGGTGAATTACTAGAAAATTTTGTTCAAATCAAGATGGAGGAAAATGAATCTATGAGAAGTTTCATTGATAGATTTAATAGATGTGTTGGTAAAATGTCTCAAGTGAGTCAACCAATTGAAAATAATCAATTATATGTTTTTATTGCTGCATTGCAAACTGAGATCAAATTTTTGTTAAGGCGAAAGAAATTACAAAATCCAGAAGATGCTCAAAGGGAAGCTGTGGAAATAGATGATTGTATAACTTTGAGTGGAATAAAGTGTGTGGATACATATGCTGCAAATATATCTCAATTTGAAATTTATCTTTGTGAGCAAAATGTGTATCCAAAGAAAATCCCTTTTCAAAGGAAACCTGTCATGAAAACAGTGCAACCAACACAATCTATTTCTTATTTCCATAACTTGAATTCTTTTAATGATCAAGACTTACGATCACCTCTTGTGATTGAAAATAGTCCTCCTCGCATTGCTGGAATATATCATTTACATGTTGAGCATGATGATGCATTAAAAGATATATATGATCATACCACACTAGCAGAAAACTCATTTACATATCCACATGCATCTTCCATTGAACAAAGATCCAATGATGGGATATTGAATGTAAGCTTACCTGAAAGTATTTCCTTTTCAGATTTTGAGCCTTTTACATTTGATGTTACTAATTCTTTTCCAGCAAGCAATGATGATCAGATTGATATGATGGAGCAGCAAAAGCAAGTAATTGGAAATGAAAATTTAGATGAAAAAAATTCTAAAAAATGTTTCTTTTTCTGAATTTGATTCTTTTGCATTTGAAGTATCTAATGCATTTCCAGTGAGTGGTCTTGATCGAATAGATACAGAAAACCAGCATGAGAAAGAAAAGTGTAGTGGTGAAAAGCTGAATGATTTTTCTTATCCTAATATGCAAATGGATTGTGAGTCTTTCTGATTTGATCATGTGAAAGATAATGATGAATATTTATAGCCCAAATCATTAGAAGAGCATGGTAGTAAGGATAACTTGTTTACCTCTATTTTAATATCACATACACAAGCTGTATTAGAGGTATTCAAATTTGATTGTGAAAATGAGTTATTTGATACTCATCCCATATTGGAATCTTTTGGTTTTGAGGATAATGATAGTGATGCATCTTCTGAAAGTGAAATTCTTGTAGATCCAAATACAGATTTAAATGTGGAATTTGTAACTGATCATACTCACAATTTGGAAGAAGGTTGCACTACCAAGGCTCTTATTTATTTTTCAAAGAGTCACATGGAAGATACTGGTATTCCTTCTGCTGGTCGATTTATTCAACATGGTGTTAACACATTGCAGCCAGAAGTTTATAATGGAAGGTGGGTTTTTGGGCCTAACATTCTATTTAAGAGGCTTGCACATTTTATTGTTGGGCATTTCCTCACAATGGTTGCAGTATGGCTATTAGGAATGGTACTTCTTACATTTCAACCACTTTTCTAGGCCGGCAAGTACTTCTCTCAATTGGTAAATGGCTTCACTTGAGAAACACATGCATCTCTGAAGGTATGGTCTGCTTTCCTATCCCTTGTAAATAATTTTTGTTGTGCTTTAGATTTAGGTGTCTTGGTGTGTTTTCTTTTTTGTTGCTTTGGTTTTGGCTTGTTGCATTTTTTCCTACTCCCCTCCGCCCTCTGCAAGCAGCTCCCTGTTATCGGCTTTGACTCCACTGCACAATGGCTAGGCACTACTCTTTCTTAACCAGAGATGCTAGATTCTTTATGTCTTTTTCAGTCCACATTCCCAGTCGGAGCCATTGTTACCACCTATTTTTTTCTCATCATTTATTGGCTTCTATGTTTTTCCTTCTATTAAGTTATGTGAAGTAAGCGACATGTGTTGCAAAGTTGGTCCTTCCGTTGAACTACAAATCTTGAAGTATTTTAGTTCAAAGTTCAACTGTCAGGTGTAAATTGTAACAAGCCTTGGGTGGTAGCCATTTCATGCCTTTTTATGATGCTTCATTTATTTATAAATGTACTAAGGGGAAATGCTTCAATTTCAAGCATTCAGAATGGTTCAAGTTGAGGTTCAGAGTTCAAAAGTTGCAGAAGTTTGGCAATCCAGTTTACTGAAAGGAATAAACTCATACTTTTTAATGAAAACACATGATTTGATGATTGTGAATCATCCAAAATGGTAACTATAGATATAAATACCTTATTATTGATTATTTTAATGGATAATTCAATTCCATTTATGCTCAGCATGGACAGATAAGCCAAATGAAGGAATGCAAGAAAAAGTGAAGAAATATGTTTTTCAACAGTTTTATATACCTGTACTTAGAGATGCATAACTTCCAGCTTTGGCATTATTTGTTCAATATCTCTAGTCAAAATTTAAAAAACTAGGTTTTGGCCAACATATCTCAAAATTAGGTTGATCCAACAGTAGAGCACAAAGTTATGTCCCTCACATGGAGACCTAGTTTTGTTGTCAGAAAAGATGTTGATTTCGGTGGGCATAAAATTTGTTGATAGATACAAACTTATAAATGGATGGTGGGTCCAAATAAATGTAATAATTACTTTATTGTCAGAATTTAAAAAACTAGGTTTTGGCCAACATATCTCAAAATTAGGTAGATCCAATGGTGGAGCACAAAGTTATGCCCCCCACATGGAGACCTATTTTTGCTATCAGAAAAGGTATTGATTTCGGTGGGAATAAAGTTTGTTGATAGATACAAACTTATAAATGGATGGTGGGTCCAAATAAATGTAATAATTACTTTCAATAAAGTTATTTTAAGGAGAAGTCAAAGTTACGGGAATTATTTTTACTCTTTGCCAAAGAATCAGTTACAAAGGAGAGAAGCCATCGTGTGGAAAATAGAAGACAAAAAGAAAAGGTTAATTAGCAAATATTTTCAAGAATCAGTTATGCCCGAGTAATAAAGTTACTGGAAGAAAGGATAGCTAGAAAGAATGCTTATAAAAGGGGAAATTTTCTATAGAGAAGGGGTTCGAATTTTCCAGCAGTTTGTTGGCTGGAGGGAAGGTGAAACTATTTTCTGAGATTGAAACAGAGAGGTAAAGGGGGGAAATGATATTTTTATTTTTGCAAAGCTTGTAAATGTTGCAGGGATACAAATGACCTGTCAGTCATTTTATTAAATGTTTAAGAACAAAGGGAAAACCTATATATTTAATCTGTAGGTTTTGATATATGCTTTCCTGATTGAAATAAATTTGTTGGTGATTCCAATCATTTTTAAATGTTGTCCTGCTCATTTTGTCAAGTACATGTATAAATCACGAAGTTAGTTGGCTTTATGCTTCATACACGTTAGATAAAGTATTAAATATTTCTTTATTTTTCTATTTTGGGAAGGTTAAATCGGTGGTCTGTTGGCCATTCTTTTGTTCATTTCTCATTCTTTAAATTATAATCGCATTTACATCATGTTTATGAGTAGATGTTAGTGTGCCTTATGGTTAAAGGTATGATCTTTATTTCATTAATTGTAAATTATAAGAGGGAGTTGTACCTCTCAATTCAGAGGAGAGTTATCAATCCAATGATAACTCATCCAACTGTTGGTAGCATTTGTTTTTCTATTTGGGCATTTTGGGTCTTTCTCTGTATATCTTTTCGAATGAAAAATCAGTTTACTAACACATGCCTAAACCAATTCAACCTCTTAAAGATAATTTCTTATTATCCTATCAAAAATTGAAAGCTAAAAATATTTAAATGGGATTCGCAATTCTATAGTTCCATCTCCTTTTTGTAGACCTTCACTCCTTCCTACACCTTCTAGACCTCTTATTTGTGCCCACGACCATTTTTGTGTACATTGTGCTAGGGCTTGTGAGCTTTCTTTGCAAAACATTTTCTCCCCTAGGAAACTTGATCTTGACTCCCTTTGACCAACCTATGTGTTGAGACATCCACAAAACTCCTATTGATTTTCAAATGATTTTACCACTGCTGCCCATGAAGCCCTTTTAATTCAATGTATTTTCTAGACTGTATGTTCTAATTAACAATGTTAAATGTATTTTCTAGCCTTCAAGATCCCAAAATAGATTCATAACAAGTCATATCCTTGATGATACCTTTGATTTCCACTCATTTTACAATTTCATACAGATCTTATTTTATTAGATTCACAAAATCTACAAAATAGAAAAGGCGTATATATTTCTCCGAATGAGTATTTTATTTAAAACTAAGGATCTGTAAACAGGCGATTAGAATATATGTGTGTCACTCCTTCACAAAGACATTCTAATAATTGAGGAAGGTCTTCAAATTAAGATTAAGATTAAGATTATTTTATAGTCCATGACACCAGTCATATGTTTTTGGGTGAGTGAAATAGAGAAAGGAGTGAGTCTTATTGTCATTTCAAAGAGCACTAAATATAATAGGAATAAAGGAGGTGCGAATTAGTGATGAAGGCTAAAAGTAATCACACTTTCACAAAATCCAATATATAATAGATATGAGACATTTGTGAAATGGTGATACATGTTTCCGAATCGTTGGAATGAAAGAAAGACTAAAAGGGACATTTCATGATTTAGTGATAAGGACATGGTTATATGTCATGAAGTCACCTAAAGCCCATAATATGAAGGAAATGACTGTTGATAAGTGTTTATCATTGTTCATAGTTTATCACAGCGATTTTGAAAAAGGCATTCTTTCCTCTGCTTGTGGGGGCAATATCTGATTGTTGTTTCATGGCCCTAATGTTATCTTCATCCTTCCCAACCATGAAGTTCTGAATCCTTCTCCGTTTGTGGGGCTGGGAACATTAATTTTCAAATTAATTGCAGAAAATGTGGTATGACAATATAAAAGAAGGAATTAATTTTCCATATTAAACTATGATAATGTATGCGATCGTTTTATAATCACAAGGGATGGAAATTATTTTGAAAACATTATTGGAGATGTAAGAACTATTTTATAGCCAATGGTGAGGGGAAATTATTTTCATAGAATTGAATAAGTGAGAATGATGAGTTAGTTGAAAGAATATAAATCAAACGCAATGAAAGGAAATTTTGCACTAAGTGAATAAATTAATAAATGAGCTTGGTGAAATTTGTTTCATATGGAGAACTAATTTTTTTGAAAATCAAAGAAAAGATAATGGGAAGTAAAAATAAATCCGAAGGAATTGTCTTGGTATATTAAATTATGTGTGGAAATGGTGCAAAATACAACATATTATTTCTCCGGATGAAGATGTTTAACAAAGTTAAGTTTGAAGATTATAAGTAATAACAATATTAATTATCCGGGAGGCTTTTTCCCCTAAAAGATTATGAAGATCATATCCTGGAACATTAGGGGGTTGAATTCTCCCCATAAACAAGATATTTTGAGGAATATGGTTAGAGATCACAAACCGGGCATATTTCTTGTTCAAGAAACTAAAATGTGCAAGGAAAAAGTGGATAAAATAAAGATTTTCCAGAAAGGAGGGGTTAGCAGTTATAGTTCAGCTGCAGCATCGGGAGGAACGACTATATTTTGGAACCAGAAAACCATTCATGGGGAGATTATGTTTGAAGATTTCAATATGATTTCGGTCAGAATGTATAATATTAGAGACAATTTTAGTTGGATCATCACAAACATTTATTCTCCAAATTCTAAAGTGAATAGATCCAAGTTTTGGAAAAAAATTGTTTGAAAGAAGACAAATCTTTAAGGATGAGTGTTGGCTGGTGATGGGGGACTTCAATACCCCCCTATATGACTTGGAAAAATATGGTGGAATTCAATCTCAAAATGACGGAAGAAATGAGCTTATAGATTTTATAAACAATTAAGGTCTTATGGATTTGGATCTCTAGGGAATAAACTATACTTAGTCTAACAGGCGCTCAGGTAAAGATAATATCCAGAGCAGATTGGATAGAGTCCTTATTTCTCAGAACTAGCTAACTAAATATTGTTTCTCTTTATCTTCTTTTGTTAGAGTTGGGTCTGATCATTACCCTATTGTTCTAGAAGTTGATCCTTCATCTAGGCACAAAAACTACCCCTTTCATTTTGAAAAAATGTGGATGAGCCACCCGAATCTTGAAAGAAGAATATGTGACTGGTGGAAAATCAGAGTGGATGGGACAGCTATGTTTAATGTTACAAAAAATATTAGAAATATCAAAGACAAGATTAAATTCTGGAATAAGGAAGTTTTTGTTGATATATTCCAGTAGAAGAATAATGCTAAAAAATATTTAAAAATAATCTAGGACTCTATCCAGCATTATGGTTTTTCTGAGGCTCTCATAGAGGAAGATCAAAAAGCTCTTGTTAACTATCATGATATTATCTCAAAAGAAGAAACCTATTGGCGCCAAAGATCTAGGGCTCTATGGCTCAAAGAAGGGGACAAAAACACTAATTTATTTTATTTAACTACCCTCAAACATAGAGCGGCTAACAGAATAGCCAAAATATCTAAAGACGTTAAAGAGGTCAGCAAGGAAGATGATATCAAAAATGAAGTTGTTGATTACTTTTCCTCTTTGGTGTCTATGGAGAATAATATGAAAAATATCAATCAGAATCTTTTGTTAGAAGCTATCCCTAACATAGTTACTAATGATCAAAACAAAAAGTTGGAGGCCATTCCTTCTAGAAAGGAGATCAAGGAGGTTATCTTCTCTTTTGATGGAGATAAAGCACTAGGCCCAGGATGACTTTCCCATATTTTTCTTCCAAAAGTATTGGCATATTGGGGAGAAGGATGTTTCTAATAATGTGAAGGAGTTCTTTGGGAGAAGGATCCTTATTAAAGAAATCAATGGCACTTTCTTAGTGTTGATCCCTAAAGTTGTTGGAGTGAATTCCTTTGACCAGTTAAGATCTATTATCCTTTGCAACTCAGTCTTCAAAATCATATCAAAATTTTTGACTACTAGGATACTGGCTATCCTCCTGATGCTCATTGCCCCTCAACAGAATGGTTTCATTCCCGGTAGGCAAATTCTTGATTTTGTCATCATGGTCCATGAAAACATTCACTCATTGGATGTTGCTGGTAAACAAGGGTTGCTCCTTAAACTTGATCTTTCCAAGGCCTATGACCATGTAGACTAGAATTTTTTGACTTTGGTGTTAAGGAAATTTGGATTCAATGATTGGGTTATTCAGATTATATCCCACCTGATCTCTACTGCATCTTTTGTTGTGATTATTAATGGTTCTGCCTCCAACTTCTTTACAAATTCTAGAGGCCTGAGACAAGGAGATCTTATTTCCCCCATTCTTTTTACTATTTTGGTTGAATGCCTGGGGAGATATTTGAAGCTTTTGTTCAATAAGGGATTCATTCAGGGGTTACGACCTTCTTCCAATTTTCTCACTTTCTCTCATGCCCAGTTTGTGGATGATACCATTACTATGGGCACTTCTACAATTCAAGAAGATAAAGCAATGAAATGTTCCCTTACTGTATATACTAGGGCCGATCAATTGGAATAAAAATTCCTTGTTCTTCATTAATACCCCTGAGGTTAGACAGAATAGAAATTCACTCATCATTGAGTGTAAAATCAGTTGTTTTCCTTCATCCTATTTAGGCCTACCTCTTGGGTTGAATATTGCTAACTCCTTCTGGAACTCAGTGATTGATAAGTTTAACAAAAGATTTTCTAGGTGGAAAGGAACTATTTTATCTCAAGCCGGTAAGGTGACCTTAATTAAATCTACCTTTCAAAGCATGGTTATTTATACCCTTATCCTTTTTAAGATACCCATGAAGTACTCTCAAAAGATTAAAAGCATTCAAAAAAGATTCCTCTGGTCTGGAGCTGAAGAAAAAATTGTATCCCTTTGATTTCCTGGGAGAAGGTCTACAAACCCAAGAAGTTGGGGGGACTAGGGTTAAAACCAATCAAGGTTATCAAAAATGCTCTGCTAGATACAAAGATTTGGAGGCTTTGTGGGGAACCAAAGGAATGGAATACCATATGTAAACACAAATGTCTCTATGACTTCCCCTTTATTGACAATTTTTATCTAGCATAGAGAGAGTGGATGGATCTGACTTTTAAAGGAGCTTAAATATTGCAAGCAAGGGGAAGAAATGGAAGTTGGGAAATGACCGAAAGATTTATTTTTGGGATGACTCATGGTTGATGGATGAGCCCCTGGGGACCAATCCTGAGTTTTACAACTCTATGAACTAGTGCAAAAATAGGTATGGGTGTAAAGTAGAAGATTATTGGATTGACAACAGCTGGGTGAATCTTGCTGGAATAAGCCCTATGTTAACTGGGATTAGCAATGCTCTCCTTTCCCAATGAATTTGTGATACTAATGAGGATAGTATGATTTGGGTACTCACCTCCAATGGGTGTTTTCTGTGGCTTATGTTAGCCTTTTTCAATTTGAACCTCCTGCTACCAAACCTTTCTGGGTTAATGCTTGGAACAAAGCTCTAACTCCCAAGATTGAGATTTTTATTGGATTTTTATCCAAAATAAATCTTTAATTATGGACAATCTCATCAAGCGGGGATTCTTTATCCCTAATAGGTGTTGCTTATGTTGTGTTGTCAAGGAAACTACTAACCATCTTTTCTTGCATTGTTCTTTTTCTCAACATGTTTGGTCCTTATTACTGCAGAAATAGAATATTTGCTAGATTTTTGCTAGCAATGGAAGTGTCCTAGTTCTAATGATATGGTTAATGAATCTTAGAATTTGGTGGCTCCCTACATGGGTTGGAATCTCTAGAAAGAGAGGAACAAAATAATTGTTAGAGACAAGCATACTAACCCTACCATTGTGTTAGAAAAAATCTTAAGGGGTACCTATGAAAACCTAAATAAGAGGTATACACAACATATCAATTGGTGGAATATAAATGAAACCAAGAAAAATAACTACAAAAGGGAGAACAGTGTTTGGAGATCTCCGTCGAAAGGATGGATTAAAATTAACTTTGATGGAGCTGCTAAAGGCAACTCTGGCCCTGTTGGGTGTGGTAGCATTATTAGAGATAGCAAAGGAAACTTCATCGTGGCTAATGCGGCCACATTGGGAAGCATTATTAGAGATAGAAAAGGAAACTTCATCGTGGCTAATGCGGCCGCGTTGGGAACTCAGACCAACCATGTTGTCGAGGCAATGGGAGCCCTTAATGGTCTTGAATTAGCTAAAAATCTAAATTTTCAAAATATTTGGTTAGAAGGAGACTCTATGAACATAATAAAGTGTCTTAAGGGAGATTATAACTCATCATGGACTATGGAAAAATTATTATGAAAGCTAAGGAAATTATTAATACCTTTAACAAAACTTACATTTCCAACGTGTACAGAGAAAACAATGGTGCGGCCGACAACTTGGCAAATTTTGGTGTGAGATCTGATGTCGTCACCACTTGGGAGGATTATGTGAATGTGAAAGATGAAACAAAATCAAATGTTAATTATGAAAATATCATCCATAAAGAGGGTATGCTCTAAATTATTAAAGCCCATATGTGCGAGTACTACGGAGGCTGCATAAATTTATTGGAAAGAGTGGGGTGTGGAATTTGGTAATAATTATATTTTTCCCTCCCACGCTTTCTCAATCATAATTTCCATTCTTGTTGATCTGGCCGAGAATGACAACCATTGTAAGAATAAGTCTGAGATAGGGAAGAGTGATTTTTGTTTGAAGTCTAGAAATATGGGAGGGGATCTAAAAAGGGAGGAGCCTGCAAATTGTCATAATCTTAAAGGGGAAGACATGGCAATGGTTTGGCGTAAATTGAAGAAGGGTGGTGTTAATCCTTATTTGGAAAAACTCCATGGTTTTGACAAGGCTGTTACCCAAAGGTTTTTTTAGGGATGGAGAAAGGACACTATCATGATGGATGGGAAAACCATTAACCTCTCTATTGAGCTTATAGCTCAATTTACTGGAATCCCTAATAAGGGTTTAAAATTCTATAGAAATAGGAAGATTTCTAAAATGGTTGTGAAGACATTTCCTAAATCAGAGAAGGAGAAGGAGGCTTTCTCTGAAGCTGAAGCTAATGGGTTCATAGATGTTTCCATAATCAAATAAATTTGGCGTAACATTATGTTGGTTATAATGGAGTATATCACCCTCGATGGGCATTTTATGCGGGCGTAGTCCCATCATTTTATGCTTCTCAACCACTTCAGGTATAAGGACTTGATCAATATTCCTTATTATTTACACATTTCTCTAGTTAAAAGCTTTCATGAGCACAAAAATAAAACTAAGAAGTCCATTCGACACGAGGGTTTGATCCTACTCATTTATGAGCACATTAGGGATACCATCCCAGAGCCTGTTGTCAAAACCCTGATTAAGGGGAAGGGTAAGCATAAGGTTGAGGATACCTCTGATAGTGGCTTGAAGAAACCTAAGTCTGTAAAGAAGGAAGCTATTGAGAGTAGCTATGACGAGGATAATGACATTGATGACTCTGAGGAAGTGGAAGGTCTTGAGACCCAAAATTTTCCTAGCCCTGATAGGGAGGAGGAGGAGGATACAAAGGACTCTAAGGATAATGGTGATACTCAAGAAATGGGGGAGGATGAAGAGAAATACTACGAGATTTTTGAGAAGGAAGTTGAGCCCAATAATGAGAACATTGTTCTTGCTCAAAATATCACCCAAAAGGTGGATGAAGAGATTGTGAAGAAGAAAAATGAAGAAGAGAGAAGGGACAACAAGGAAAGGAATGATACTACCAAAAACATGGAAGGTATGTCTGGGGACAATCTAAATTCTAAAAAGTTTATTGTCCAAAACTCTCAAATTTTAGATGACCTGGTAGAAAAAGCACTCCATTATTTGGAGATGCAAACTTCTTATAAGAAGGAAAGCTACAGAGTTGAGGAGGTGTGGTGCCTACCCTGTATGAGTTTGTTGCTGGTATGAGGCATGATGTGCCTGTGTGTCAGGATATGTAGGAGAATATGAATGAGGGAAATGAAGATATCAGTGAAAATAGGGTCAAAGAATCCTCTATTAGGTTGGTTTTTAAGGATTTTGATGACAAGGAGGAGATTACTATTGGGACCCATCAAACTACTAAAGTTGAGGCTTTGCACTCCTTTATATTTAATAAGTGGTTCTTCCAAGAGATAAAAATACTTAATCTAAAATGCAGGAAGTTAGAGACTACGAACGCCATTCTTCGAGAGCAGATGAAAATGATGACATGTAACTGATTAAATGTTTGATAATGTTAAGTTGAAGATAATGCAATAAATTAAATTAGTTAATGGTTTGTATTGTCATTGATGTCAACTTGATATCATCTGTACGGTCATTTATATAATTCCAAAGACTTCAGAGAACCAATGGAACAAAGATTATGCTTTCAACAATGCATAAAAGTCAAGTATTCACTAAGTGATAGATAACACCGACAGAGTGCACACCATCGGTAAAAGCAAAGAACCAAAGTCACAGTGATACCCGATGAGTAGAAGACAGTGTTTCTTGATGAAGCAAAGTCACAGGATTCCCGACGAGCTGAAAAAAAAGTTGCCTGATGAGTAATATCCAATGATGCCTGACGAACGGAGATCCCAAAGCTGACTAGAGTCGCACCGATGGAACTGGTAGTTGTCACTGACGATCAACTACAGAGTTGTCTGACAGAATAGAGAGTTCAGAAAATGACAAAATATCTAGCTGGAAAGAGCTAAAGATAGACTTAACTGGTTGTTTTCATTATTTTATTCGACCAGATTCAAGTGATTGATTTAAAGAAGATTTGTACAGTTGGCAAGAAGATAACTACAAGATAAATCAAGAGTTAAGATTTAAATCAGATTGGTTGGATTGTTTTTCATGCCAAGAATCAAGAATCAAGAATCAAGAAACGGTGAATATCATGTCTATATAAGAGACAAGCTTAATTCATTTTTGTATCACATAAAAGGGGAGGGAATAGAAAGAGGATGCTGAAGAGAAACTGATGAAGGATAACTTCATACAGTCCTGATCAATCAAGCTAAAGGAGAGCTAAATAATTTTGCAGACATCGACGAATAGTGAAGCACAGCATCACAAAGAAGAAAGTGTGGAGCACAAAGAATTGGATTTATACATTGATTAGAGAGTTAATGTACTTAAATAGATCTAAAAATCTGCAATTCAAGTTGCATTAGAAACGGGTCATTGCATTTTAGTTTAATTATTGAAGCATCAAGTCTCTTTACAAAGCAGGACTTAACAATCTTCTATATATTGAGGTACATCCCAAGGAGTGCCAAAAAGGTTGATTCATGAAAGTAGCATTGGAATTTCTAGATACCTATTGACAGTCTAAGAAGAAAGTTGATTCAAGGATGGTAGCAACATTTGCCTAAAGCCTATTGACAGTCTAAGAAGGAGGTTGATTCAAGGATGGTAGAAAATAGATGCCTAATACTAAGTGACAACCTCTATGTATAAAATCCTCTAACAAGGTCACATGTAATAGTGTGTTTGTAACCTTTAACAGGGTTGGCTCCTAATAGGGCTCACTTCAGAAGAGTGAAAATTTGGGGTACCGGTCCCAGTGGTTTTTCCCTTAACAAGGTTTCCACATTAAAATCCATGTGTTATGTGTGTATGGTTTATTACTTTACTATTTTACATTTCACATGTGTATTTCTGGATTTATCGGTATACTCTGCATATTTACTGTGTATTGGTAAATAGTTTTTACTGCTTATCGGTAATCAAGGAGGATAAGGTCAGAAAAGGAAAACCAATAGACAGTTAAATCATTATTAGTATTTCATGGCATGCATCTTGTAGGGACTTAATAATCTGAGGTTAATTTATTGGTGGTTAAGTTTAAGGATAAGTTTTTGAAGCCACTAATTCACCCCCTCCCCCCTCTCCGTTATTACAAAAAATTGGTATCAGAGCTTGTGTGCTTAGAAGGAAGGTTTCAAGACCTAAGTCAGGATCACAAGATGAATAGAAGAGACATGCCCAAGTTGAACAAAGGAAACTTTGCTTTATGGCAAAGCAGGATAAGACTCCACTTATCAGGTATTGGTAATGATGTTACTCAATTCCTAGATACTAAATATGTGTTGCCTTGACATTATTTTGCCATTAGTATACTCAAAGGAAAAATAGTCAGAAAGCATTACCGACAGCTAGCAGGCATCACTGGCGAACCATAAGCAATACCAGTGAAATGCAAGCATACCTGACAGCACAAGATTTTTTTAGAAAAATGCTAAGTATAAATGTGACAAGCTTCACCGGCGAACACAAGCATTACCAGCAAACACAAGAATTACCGGAGAACACAAGCATTACCGGAAACATAGTTTCCAGAATCAACCCGACAGGAATAGACAAGCATATCTGATGACATGTTCAAGAAGGAACACCAACGATCAAGAAAACCGACCATCAGAACCGACAGACAGATCAAGAACCCGCAAATTGTGGATCTGAGTTTTACATGTCGATTAAAGCAATGTAAATCTATTTATAGATTTTTATTTTTGTTTTAAATCATATTAGATGGTCATGCATGCTTTATGTAAATGCTTTAAAACATCCTAACATATCTAAAGCATATCTAACTATAGATCAAGATCAAGTTGTATGTCTTGAATCTAGAGTTAACGTGTAAATGCATGAATCAAGAATTGAGCCTAGATTAGTATAAATAGATGTTCATACTCATTTGTGAGTACATGAATTCTTAATAATTGATAGCCACGAAGAGCATCTAAGGAGCAGAAGGCAAAATTCATGCAAAGAGCAGAAACATAATACAACAGTTAAACAAGAACACACAGAGGCTACCGACGAACAGATAAAGGTAATACTCAATCATGGAAGGATGATTAATAGTATTTTTGGAGCTTCATAGGATCTGTTTTATCAGCAATTGAAGATTGCATTTATCATCAGATCAAAGACTTATGTAGTTTCATTCTAACAAGTGCATCACATCTAAAATCCTTTTGTAGAAGGTGGACTTAACCGTCCTTTGTAAATCTCTTAGCAGAGTGCACACTTAACAGAGTTTCTAAAGCTTCAAACGAAGTAGATCTTAACAGGTCTCCACTATAATACTCCTAACAGGGTAGGTCATTAGAAGTGACCAAATTGTAAGCCTTAACCAACTCTTCTTATCTGCAGATAGTGAAGTTTGTGGGTAACAATCCCCACCGCAGTTTTTACTTCCTTAACAGGAGTTTTCTACAATACCATATCTTGTGTTATGTGTTATAAAATTTCATGTATGTTTCTTTTATGGTTACACATCAAATGGAATATATGATATGATTTCATATACATAAAGAAAGATGAACAGATAGATAAGTTATTTTACAAACTGATGACTAAGGGTTAATGGGCTAACTAAGAAAATTTTTAGTGGTACTGATTCACCCCTCTCCTCTTAGTACAAATTATCTCAATATAATTCCAACAATTTGTATCAGAGCTGAGTCTCTCTCTTGAAAAGCTTAAAGACTTGAGAGAAAATATCAGAGCAATGGATAAGTTCAAACTGGATATGACTATTGAGAATGAGCAGTTACAGATGCAAATAAACTTTGAGCAGTACAAGGAGGTGAAGATAAAGCTAAGAAAACTTCTTGATGAAAGACAGATTATGGCAACCAGGTTGAATGAGAAAGACTACAAAGAAATGGAAATACAAGAGTATTTTGAAGCAGCAGAATCATCAATGAACAAAGCTTCAAATGCATCAGCTAAAGAGATAACAAGTATGCAGGAGATCAATCTACATTTGACAGATCAAATCAAGATGCTGCAAATTGGTCAAGAGACTCAAATGGTAAAAAGGATTGATGTTATGAATGATGCAAGAAAAGTTGAAAATGAAGGAACACTAGCTATTGATGACAGGAGGAAAATTACAAAGAAGCCACAAGAAAAAGAATCAGAGATTCAAAGACTCACTAAGCATCACCATGAGGTCACCAACCAAATTATTCTTATGAGCCAAGAAGAAAACATACTAAATACATAACTCATTGAAAGAATACAGATCATTGGTGAGCTAAGAGAAGAGAACAAGAAATTGAAGTATGAAATCAAAGTCCAGAATCAACACAATGAATTGATCAAAAAGGCTGAGGACAGCAACAAACGGATGGATGATTTTCTTGATGGACAAAGAAGAGTCAACAACTACACAACATTAGGGTACAATGAGAATGGAGAATCCTCTAATAAATTTGATAAAAGGAATGTTTTCACAACCCCAAGATCCAAGAATCTATCATGCAATCACTGTGGAAAACCAGGCCACACCTCAAACATTTGTAGAAGCAAAATGAAAGGTATTTCTCGAACACAATCTACTTTTATTGGTAATTGTTATAAATGTCAAAACAAAGGACACAAGGCACATGAGTGCAGATCCAAAGTGATAAATACAAAGAGAAAAACCTATATGGAAAAGTATTTTCCTACATGCAAAATGAATGGGCATACACATAAGGAATGCTGGAAAAAGAACAACAAAGCTTGGACTCAGAAAGAAATTGACAAAAGCTACAAACCAACTAAAGAAGGTAACTCATATGTTTGGGACTATAACACATGGGAAAATTGCACAACATGTGGAAGGTATGGACATATTGCTGAAAACTGTATGAGAAAATGGACCAGAAGGTCAAGAGGATGGTCCAATCCAGGTATGGCATGTTTACACTGTCATAAAGTTGGACATGTGATAAAAGATTACAAAGACCAATTGACAGACACAAATACTCATCCAAATGGAAACACCATTGATGACATCAAAAGAATGAGAAACAAGATGTGGGTAAAAGCCACAAACACTGAAGGTGCTAGTACAAGCAATGCAAATGATGACACC
>MU223623.1:562423-625773 GCA_018584345.1 Thuja plicata
TTGAGATCATCAAACTTTCCTCTAAGGCTTTCTGCCTTGGCTCTCAAAACATTTTTGTCACCACCGTGTACAAGCATCAATTTTTCCCACATCTACTTTGCAGTCTTGCAGGTTTTGACATCTTCAATTTCAGCATCAAAGAGTGAGGAAGCAATGCCTATCATCATCCAATTGTGCTCACGCTTCTCTCTCAATTTTTTGACCGTTGGTGCTCCTGTGGGCAACACGTATTCAACATCTAAGTATTGAGTAACATCATTACCAATACCTGATAAGTGGAGTCTTATTCTGCTCTACCATGAAACAAAATTGTCTTTGTTCAACTTGGGCACATCTCGTCTGCTCATCTTGTGATCTTTAGCTTAGGTCTTGAAACCTTCTTTCTAAGCACACAAGCTCTGATACCAATTGTTAGTAATAACTGAGAGGTGGGGTGAATCAGTGGCCTCAAAAATTAATCCTTAAATCAACCCTTAAAACTTATACCACTAATTATGTCTCAAGTTATCTTTTGTCCTACAAGATGTATGCCTTGAAATACTTTAATCAATTTTCTACTTGTCAGATTGCTTTGTTAATCTCTCTTCTGTATGATTACCGATAAGCAGTCATCTATTTACCGAAACACAGGAAATATGAAGAGTATATTGATCAATCCAGAAATGCATATGTGAAATATAAAATAGTAAAGTAATAAACCATAAACACATAACACATGGATTTTTAACATGGAAACCCTGTTAATAGAAAAACCACTGGGACTGGTACCCCAAATTTTCACTCTTCTGAAGTGAGCTCTGTTAGGAGCCAACCCTGTTAAAGGTTACAAACACACTGTTAGGTGTGACCTTGTTAGAGGATTTAGAAGTAGTTTGTCAACTAGTATCTAGAATCTAATGCTACCATCCTTGATCAAACACTCACTTGGCCTATCAATAGGTATTGGGCATATCCGATGCTACTTTTGTGATCAAATTTTTTGATAGTCCTTGGGATGTATGTCAATTGTAAAAGACTTTTAAGTCCTGCTCGGTTAAGAGGCTTTATGCTTCAATGATTAAACTGAAACACTAATGATATGTTCATACATACAACTCAATTGTATATATTTAGATCTATTTTAATTTTATTACCTCTCTGATCAATATAATGACTTATACCTTTGCTCCACACAGTTCTGCTCTGTGATGCTTGTCTCACTATTCGTCAGTGTCTGCAGAATCTAGCTCTTTCCTCAGCTTGTTGATCAGGATTGAAAGAAGACTTTCTTCTCCTTCAGATTTTCTTTTGCATCTTTCCTCTATTCTCTTGATCACCCCACAATTCCCCCTTTGTAATGAATTGGGTTTGTCTCTTTATAGGCATGATTTCCCATTTTCTTGGCTTCTTGATTCTTGGCATGCTCCACAATTCTCGCATATAGATTTAACGAAAACTCCTAATTTATCTCAAAGACATCTTCTTGCCAATTAGACTAATCAACTTTAAATTAATTACTTATCTCTGGCTTTATCTGGATGATTAAAATAATGATAAGTATCCGTTAATTCTATCTTTAGCTTCTTGACAGCTAAGCATTTTGTCATTTTCTGAACTCTCTATTTTGTTGGTCAACACTTTAGTTAGTCATCGGTGATAACTAACTCTTCCATCAGTGTGACTTCAGTTGTCATCAGGATCTCTGTCCTTGTCTTCTCTATTGGGCAACACTGAAATTCTTTCCGTCAAGTTATTCTATGCTTTGCTTGTCGAGCAACACTGTACCTTTGCTCATCGATAATGTTGTGCATTTAGCTCATTGGGTAACACTATGACTCTTCTCTTTTACTCTGACCGTCGGTGTGCACTCTGTCAGTGTATGTAGTCACTTAGTGAATACTTGACTTGTATGCATTACTGATAGCATAGCCTTTGATTCATCAGTTCTTTGAAGTCTTTGGTAGCATTTCCATGACCATATAGATTAAATCAAGTTGACATCAATGACAATACAATACATTAACTGATTTAATGCCTTGCATGATCATCAACTTAATATCTTCAAACATTCAATCAGTTACATTTCATCAAATAGGACATTATGAACTAGGTTCATTAAATCCTACATGGTGGAATGATAACGATTTTTGTGATTACCACCTCACCAAAGGACATAAAACTGCAAACTGTTATCAGCTTAAGAACATAGTTTGAGATCTAATAGTGCATGGTGAAATCAAAGTCATTAACTTTGGTACATCTAATAAGTGTATATGTTGAAATGGTGATCAAGGGTAGAACACCAAGTCACACATTTACATTGGAAAGGTTTCCTAAAATGTAACCCCTTTGAGGCTAGATCTGATTAGAATAACCCATTTAGATGAAAGGATGCTAATGTATGATCTAGTCTTGAAAGGATGTGTGATTTTAGGACTCTTTCCATTTATGTAGGAATGATATGATATAAATATAGTATATGTGCAAGTAAAGTAGAGAAAACACTCATGAAATGATAAAAAAAAAACAAGATAACAGATTTAGTATATCTAAATAAGTGCTAAAAATAAATAAGGATGATGAAGAACTCGCCTTGAAGCCTAGTATAGAATGTAAATTTAGATCTGTAGAAACCCTGTCAAACTGCACTGAAGCTAGAAATGGGTCGGGATTTAGAAACCTCCAAGATGGAACTCTCTGCTATGAAAATTTGAGTGTTGTAGGAACATATTGAACCTAGTTCAACCTATTCCAGTATTCATCGAAGGTGGTTCAACCTATACCCTGGAGGGTTCAATCTAAAGGTCTCGATACTATGACTAACACTACACTTCCAGATCTATAATTCTGAACCTGAAAGTCTGTGTATATTCATTTTCATACAAGAGAAAGGGAAATTTTTTGGGGAAAGGAGCTTTCCTAGGTCAATCCCATGTATATGAATTAACCTTGAAATTAAATAAGTAAAGTATACAAAACAAGACAAATGAAATTATTCACCTTGATTGTCAAACCCTTGTTGATGGATCTAGATCCACTATATCCACAAAGATGTTGATTGATTTTTTATAGAATGTAGAATGTCTTCACAAATTCAATAGATCTACACTTTCCAAATCATAGATCATGGATGTATGTATGCTTGATATGCTTGAATGGACAAGGAGAGGAATGAAGGATGGATATGGATCCTCTTTCTCAATTGGTAATTCCTCCACTAATCCATCATGGGAGATAAATTCACACAAATCAATAGGAGAATGCCTTTGGAATGGATGGATGGATGGAAGACAGCATTCAAATATTTAAGCCAAATCCTTGCTTTCTTGCTAGAAATCACCAAAAAGTTCTTGAATGCACCTTGGACTTGATTTCTTGCATGTATATAATGGATAGAATATGATAGATCTAGATGTCACAAATTGTAGGCATGTAATGGATGGAAAAGTCAAAGGAAGAGGCCTCCTTTTATAGTGATTTTGGAGTCCAAATTCATGAAGTCTGACCTCACTAGTCGGGAAAATGAAAATCCTTTGCATCAAGCCCAAAACCCATAAAAACTCAACCCCTGAGGTATAGGTCAAAAGTGGATTGATCTATACCTGAAGGGGTAAATTTTGAGGAATACTTTGTGGGGTTCGAGAAGTATTAAGAGGCTCAAGGGAAAATGGAGAGAAAAGTGGGAAAATCAAGCATAAATGCATCTAAAATTGAGGAGATCACTAAAATGGGGCCCACTAGGTCCTAGAGCTTCCAAATTAATGGGTGCTGACTTTTTAGGACTGTACAATAAGGATCACAAAATTTTCAAGAGCCCACTATAGAATAATGATAAAGGAAAAGCTTCCTCTTTAAAGAAAAAAAACAAGGCTAAATATAATTATGATGCCCACTAGCATGTTGTTAATCAAATCCATCCTAAGTCAGAATATACCATAAACACCATCAGAGTTGAGGGAAAAGATGTTGAATGTGTTGTAACCACCTATAAAATAATAATCATAATCCAAGGTGTCCCCTAAAATCCATCAATATTGTCTAAATGCTCTATTTCTACAACAAGTTAATATAGTCTATTATACCACCTTAAGAAGACCTCTGCATAGATATTCATTTTTGAGTTGCTATGTATATCACCCAATTATAAAGAAATATTAAATAAAGCCTTACATGAGTCATATATTTCCTCATACATTGAGGGTGATGAATTCTAGGCCATTGTTAGATGCCTAGTTGCAACACATCACATCACCTTCACTGAAGAAGAATTTCCTAATCATAAGGCATACCACAATTACCCTCTTCATCTCAAACTATAAGTCTACCTTCACAAAATCGTAAGATTTCTTGTAGAAAATGGAACATGTCTAAATATCCATACTTTTAAATTGGTTCAAACATTAGGATACTTAGAGAGTTGTGTGGACCTTACTAAAAAAATCATTATTAGAGCTTGCAATGATGTTAAACACCCTTCTAAAGGAATCATTACATTACTTGTCAAACTAGGACTAGTCATTCATGAGACTACTTTCCAAGTCTTGGATTTGGAACTTGGTTACAATATGATTCTCAAAAGACCCTAGATTCAAGCCATGTAGGTTGTGCCTTATACCTATCACCAAATCCTAAAATTCCCTCACTATGGGATTGAGGTTACCATTCTAGGTGATGGAGACCCATTCCTATATTTTATTGATCTCAAATGATCCATTATAACCTAGGTACCTATTAACCAAGCCACATCCACACTCTCATCATCCAAGTACCTTGATACATACAATATGGCTAAGTCATCTGCCTCATTAGCATTAGAGATCAAGATCAATGTGCAAGATAAGAGTTGCAGAGAGTACACCTATGAAGATTCATTTTGTGTAGGAAAATTACCTATCTCACTAAGAAACTACTGAAACCCAAAGAAACCAGTCTAGAGAAAGAATAAGATATACATTCAACATGAACCCCCAACCATGTTCACAAAATGGGGTGAGCTTGATGAATAATTTGTAGAAGAAGATCTATCCTATTGGCTATACATAAATGAAGAACCCCTCCCTTTCACAATCCCTATCCATCAATATGGAAGAGGATACACCATCATGAAAAAACATGGGTATAATAGATTTAGTGGCTATGAAAAACAAAATAAAGGAATTGTAGAACCAATATTTCCTAAATATAATCCTATGTTTCAAGGTTACCGCCGAAGGAAAGTACCCCAAATATTCATTTTCCTCCCCAAGCTGACATGTGTGCCTTTGAAGAAGTTCAGACATATGAGGAATACCACCATGAGACTGATACTAACAACTATGAATGGGATACTCCTAAAACCTCAAATATCCTTTGTATAAATAATATCTTTGCCCAATTTGAACAATTATCCTTATGCAATAAACCCACAGATTGATGAGCTTTGATAAAAGACTATTGGAATCGACCTGAGATCTCTGAGAATTCCTAACTAGAATCCTTTTAGTCATTATCAGAATCCCATATTAACACCATCATAGTTATCCTTGTATCTTATGCCCAAGGTAATGATAATATTTCCCTCATATACCCTAAGTTAATAGATTGTGAATATCAAGGTCCACTGAACATAGACATTTTTTAGAATGAAGAGGTTTTCACAGAGTTCTTTCTACTTCAAAGCGGAATACCTATTGGTGACCATAAAGCTAGATTTGTCATTTATCTTGATCAAGAAACATATTTTGGTGAGTCATTCCATTCTTTCTCTTACAAAAGTAAAAATTAATGAAAATATAAAGTCTTTAGGTGAAAACCCAAAGACACCTCTTGACCATAAAAATTAAAAAGAAAGGACAAATCCAAAGGTGAAACCTCTCTGAGGTGCCAGAGGATGGAAGACTAGAGATGCTCCCAATAAATTAGAAAAAATCACCATTATTGGTAGAGAATAAACAAGAGGTAAACTTAGGTACTAAAGAGACTAAAAGGCTTATTCATTTTGCAACATCATTAACACTAGAGGAAAGAGATCAATTTATACAGTTCTTCAAAGATAGACAAATCAATTTTGTCTAGACATATTCAAACATGCCTGGTCTAGATACATAACTAGTGCTCCATCATTTACCACTTCAATTGAGCGTGAGGCCTATAAACAATAACTTTGCAAGATGCACCGCAATATCACCATCTTAGTCAAATAAAAAATAAATAAATTAATAGATGTGGATTTTATCAAATCGATAGATTACGTGGAGTGGATCTCTAATCTAGTTCCTATATCAAAGCTAGATGGAAGCATAAAAATTTGTTTTGATTTTCAAGATCTCAAAAAAGCATGTCTAAAGGATGATTTACCTCTACCAAACATAGACATTATAGTGCACCTAACTGATAGATACCAAATTCTATCATTAATGGACAGACTCTCAGGCTATAACTAGATCAGAATTGCCCCTAAAAACTAGCATAAAACAAACTTTACATGTACCTGGGGAGCTTATTGCTGGAATATGATGCCTTTCGGATTAAAGAACTCAAGAGACCCATATCAAAGGGAAATGAAAACAATATTCCATGACATTATGCATGATCTTATGGAAGATTATGTAGATGATATTCTTTATAAATCAAGAGAGAGAGATGAGCATTCACCAGTCCTATCCATTGTATTTGATAGATTGGAGGAGTACAAAGTTTTCCTAAACCCTTGTATAGGGTAAAATGGTGAGAAATGATAAGGTAGAGATCACTCACTAAATTCCTTTTTTTGTGGGTATGGGACCTATATAGTTGGTAAATAGACAAACCCAGCCTCTTTAGATCCAAGCTTGATCAACACAACCCAAGATGAGGGTTGAAAATGCAAAACCTAGATGTAAAGGGAGGAGGATAAGACCTATTTCCTCTATTAAGGAATTAATGGATTTGACTAATTGATTAATGAACAAGTACATATATGAAAAGTAACTATGGATTATTTTTGTAATGATATATCTTAAAATAATTGCAAGATTGGAGATGGATTTGTGTACCTTGAAATGTATTAGGAGGTTATATGCCTTGAAACTGCAATTTCCAGTCCTAGAGATGTCGCAAACTGAAACCCTTCTGGATTTGGGACCTTAGCACCTGTAACTTCCTACTATGAAAAATATGAGGCTTCCAAAAAAAAGTAAACTTTTTAGGTACAAGTCGAGAGTCGACTACAACCCTATGTTTGAGACTGTGTACTTTCTTATTTCAATCTCTGAGATAACCCCAAAAATTCCCGAATCTAGTTCCGTAGGTCCCGAAACCTGTTCCTACACAGAAAAAGGGAAATTGTTTGTGGAAAGGGGCTTGCCTTGGACAAGACCCAGTTTAGGAATTAACCTTGAAATTGATATGTAAATGCAAATCTAAAAGGAAAGGAAGGTAAATGTTTCATTCACCTTATGTAAAACCCTCATGAATGGATGTAGAAATCACACAAATTCATGAAGATGCTTGCATTTGAACTTGGAATGGAGGTGTAGGAAGATCAAGGATGTCCTAACCAATGTATGAGATCCATAATCACCATCTCTAGATCATAAATGTAGTTATGCCACTTGAAGAAGAATGGAATGAACCTCCTTTTTCCACTTGAGAAGATCTCTACTTGACCATGCTGGGAGAGAAATCTTGTATCAAAGGAAGGAGATTGATTTTCTTGAATGGATAAATGAAGAAGACTTAGAGACCTTGATAGATGCATTTCCTTCACCACTTGAATGCTTATGCTTTCATAATATTGGTACAATTTCTTGAGCATATGAATATGGTTCTTAGTGTATGTCTATGTAAAATGAGGGGATAGAGCATCCTTTTATACTCATTTGAGATTCAAATACGGGCAAGCTGACACAAAGAAGGAATGTGAAAGACATAGGAAGAAGGGTTTCAACACTGGGCTCCATACCCAATAAAGACAAACCCATAGGGGGTTAATTTAAAGTTTGACATCACCCCTAGGGGTGTATTCAAACTTTGACTATACCCCTAGGTAAAAATGACTAGGACAGGGTGGATACCCATCGAGAGATGTGAAAAAAGGAGCTGGGAAAAAAGGACAAACATGAATAATCGATAGTCAGATCTTGAAATCACAGAAATGGGGTAATAGGTCCTAAAATAAATCCAATTATGGGTGCTAACTTTTTAGGATGATACATTTAGCACCCACTTTAGCGGGAGTATGAGACAAACTCATGCTCACAGTAAATTAGATATGATGCAGAGGAATGATCTCATCAAGGCTAAGGAATAAGAAAACATCAAACCCTCAAGTGAATTATATTCTTATCAAATCTGAGAGAGAGAGAGAGAGAGAGAGAGAGAGAGAGAGTAGTAGGCTAGCAATGTAGTGCTAGGTGATCCATGGAAAACAAAATGAGAAGGGAATTTGAAATTCAATTCCACCTTCACAAGGCATGCGCATGAAGTGGCTTAAAAGGGAGATAAGAAATGTGGAAAAGAATTGTCTTCCACATGGATCAAGAAAAGGAAAAGGAGATCAGATATGTGGAAAAGCATTGTCTTCCACATGGATCAAGAAAAGGAAAAGGAGATTAGACATGTGGAAAAGCATTGTCTTCTACATGGATCAAAAGGAAAAGGAGATCAGGCACGTGGAAAAGAATTGTCTTCCATGTGGATCAAAAGCAAAGATCAGACATGTGGAAAAGCATTGCCTTCCACATGGATCAAATGGAAAAGGAGATCAGGCATGTGGAAAAACATTTTCTTCCACAAGGATCAAAAGGAAAGATTAGGCATGTGGAAAAGCTTTTTCTTCCACAAGGATCCAAAAGACTAGACCAGGCATGTGGAAAAACATTGTCTTCCACAAGGATCAAAAGGGGCAGATAAGGCATGTGGAAAAGATTTGTCTTCCATAAGGATCTATATGTTCACGGTCAGTTAATGGACTGAGAGTTGAATGGTCTAGAGAACTGTGTTCCACTAGTCAACCCATGAAAAATGATAGGTAAAATGGTCTAGAAAATTGTATTATGTTAGTCAACCAATCCTAATAATATGAAAAGGAGAGTAACTGGCCCTAGAAAAATTTGGTATGCTATTGTACTCTATCTATCATGAACAAGATATATGCAATAAGGAGGATATGTATTTCCCCCTTAAGATATAAAAATAAGTACTATATTTTCATCTTAAGGAAATGATGAACAAGGATAAAGCAGTTTTAACACCAAGACAATATCCACAAGCAACACCTAGTTCATATCTCCTATGAGGTCATGGAAGGGATGAATGTAAGATTTATCATGCAAGAAATGTAAAAGGGATCCTTGTGAAGGATGACACATTATTTAGTCTCCAAGATAAGGGATTTATCTATGAAGGAAACCTAATAGAGAATAATAATAAAGGTTATGATCAAGGATGGATATCCATAATACAAACTAATATATCTTTGTAATATTAAATGTCACATGATAGATGAATACCACTTAACCTTGGGAACAATGGATCCTTGGAGAGGATTAGAGGTATTGATAGAATACCCTTTCCCCCAAAATATAGAGACAAAGATAAGGAGGACCTATTATGCTACTCGTAAAGTATGGTCACACCATGTTTGACAATGAGCCCCCGAGGAATAGGTTGGCAATGTTACATAGTGCAGAGAAACATAATAGGGACTTTAATTTTATTTAAAGAAATATGGGTTGACACAGAACTCATTGAAATATGAAATGTGAATAACATCGTTATCAATAAGTTTCTGATTTTTATAATGTAAATCTTAACATTCATTAGTAGAGTGATCATGATAGTAGTGATACATGCAGAAATGAAGATTCATAAGATGTTGATTACGCTTCTTTTTTAGTTTGGGCCTAGTAATCACCTTAGAATGAATAAGGTTAGGAAAAAGAGCTTCTTTATTAAAGGTAGGTATCGGAGAAGTGTTAGGTGATGAAGGAGAGGCCAAAGAAGGAGACTCAAAACTTTTTTTCTCACTTCCTAAACCATTTTGGGGATTATAATCTGTGATAGTGTTAACATTGAGAGTAACCTTTTTTGGTTGCTTATAAGAGTTAAATCCCAATCTAAAATAATTTTCTCGACCCTCATTATCTAAAGGCCCACCAATTCCTTTTCCATGTTGTACACATCCATGTCAAGTGAATCCTTGTTTTTCTAATGAATGATAACCCAGATCATAATGAGAAGTCGTATCAAAAGGAGTTAACGGAGCGTTATGAGTCACGATGTCATAACAATCGGGTTTAAGAGATTCCAAGGATTCATTAGAAGAAGAAACAAAAATTTTAATTAACTCCTCAGAGAGGGGAGTGGGTTTAATAGATTGTTGTTCAATTTGTGATGTTTTAGGTTTTGATTATTCAAATTACCGTTTGGCAACTTTGTAATCCCCAATAAAGGTTGGTGTAAAGTCTTAGGAACCTCAATCATCTTCTAATATAATAGTGGGAGGAGGATCATCCTTAGGCTAAGGATTTTTTCATTGTTCAGGAGGAATAGGCTCAATTTGTGGTTCCATGTTCAAAAATCTATTAGGATGATCATTTGCTAGGAGAGTATACATTGAGTAATTGTAAAGAAACTTGACTTGGCGATGAAGAGTAGAAGGGAAAACAAGCATAGTATGTAGCCAAGGTTGTCCCAAGAGAATATTATAATTAAGAGGTCCAAGAATGACATGAATAGTTGTGGATAATGTAACTAGACCTACTATGATAGGTAATGTAATGATACCAAGCATTTTCTTAGCAACATTGTCAAAACCGCAGATAGGGATAGAATCAGGCTTAACGGTAGAAGTTTCTGCATTGATTTTATGTAACATGTCAAGACTACAAACATTTAATCCAAAACCATTGTCAATTAATGTTATGAGTATTGATCATATCATTGATTTTAATTGCAATGATAAGAGCATCATGTTGGTCTTGGACTTATTTAGATGGAAAATCCTCTTGAGTAAAGATAATTTGAGCTGGAATAGGAGAAGTAGGCATGCATTCCAAGAAGGAATTGATATTTTCAATTGAAGGAGGTGAAGTAGAAATTTTTTCTAGATCTTTTTGCAATACTTAATGATATGTAGGGGAAGTTTGAAAGAGCTCCCAAAGGGAAATCTTGGCAGGGGTAGCGCGTAATTGGGCTACCAAATCATATTCGCATCCAAGTTTAGAAGATAAACGAGGTGCTAGAGGAAGCACAAGTTGGGAAGGTGGAACAGATGTGGGAATAACTAGATTAGGTTGAGGATTATTCCTTGTATGATAAGTATGAGCTACCTCATGATATTCATTAAAGAACTACAAAGGAATTCTAGGTTTTCCTTTGACATTTATGATCGGCTTTTTTGGAGTTTGAAAACAACTTGATTGATTATATCCTTTAACCATAATCACAGGTTTGTTGAAATTTTGAGGACCGTGTTGGTTATACCCCTTAACAGTAATCATAGGTTTGTTGGATGTTTGGATTCCTTGAACAACTACCTTTGGTTGTTGGGTATTTAAGCTATTGACAACATTGACTTGATCAAGCTCTTGATTGTTTGTGTTCATTATGATAAAGGAGAGAATTAGGGAAAGTAGGAATGATCTTATCCTCAACTTCCAAGGTATCATTATGGGTAGATGATTTAGGAACATCATCTTTACGAAGAATGTTATTTAATGAAGGTAAGGTAACATCAAGAAAGGAGTTGATAATATCCTCTTCTTAGGAAATAATATCTGCATAAAGGGGATTTATCTTAGGAAAAGGATCAACATCACATGTAATTTTATCATCTCTAGCATCTTCTAAAATCTTCCCATGAGGGAGAGAGTAATAAATTCTTTATCCAAGGGTTCATCTAAAATAAAATACATTTGAGGAGATGAATTGGTGCAGGAGCCCCTGACAAGGACAAAGAGGATGGTGAGGTTGCAATAAATTCTCCATGATTTTTATTATATATGTTTTATTTGCCTTGGGCCAAGGAGGATCAAGAGATCCTAAGTTTTGTAGTAAGTCCTAACTGTAAGACGTAGTGACCTAGGATGGATTATGAATCTTATGGTTCACTATGGTTGAATGGACATGGGTTGGGTAGAATTGTACTAGGGAAGGTTGTATTGATGTTTTTAACATAAAATATTGTTAATTCCACCTTGGTTAGTCCGTAAGATTCTGTTTTACAAGTTTTGCAAAAAGTTACAAATGTTGTCAGCAACTTTGTCGCAACAAAAGTTGCTAAAGACAACATTTTTTTGAAAAGTTGTTAATCAATGTTCAAAACCACCCAAAATGGTTAGAGTTATGTAAAAACATATAAAAATGTATCAAAAATCATTTCAGAGGTTTTTGAGGAGATTTGTAATGAGAATTTGCAGAAATTGAATACAGAAACTGCATTTTTGTGAAAATTGTCTAGTTTTTTACTGTGCAGATTGAAATGTTAAATCTAACTCCATAGAAAGCTTGGAATATGTATTATCTTTATTTTTCATCTAACGATAGGTTCTGAGGTGGAAAAATTGAAGAGATGTTGTCTCATAGTCATCTGGAGGTCATGATTTTGGAGAAAACTAGGGTCGTCGACTTGCAGATCTCATATCTCCCAATGTAACCATGGGAAATTCCTAAAACCTGGTTCAAAAGAGAGATATGGGAGTGTAGGTTACCTTTCATTTGGTTTTAGATTTACTGGTGGCATTTTCAAGGAGAAATTTCTAAAACCCTAGTCGGGCATCCCTGTGTGACTGACAGAGTGGTTTAACTAGTAGGTTGCAGACCCCGTAACTTTTGATGGGCTTTGAGTTAGAGGCTATGGTTGGAGGAGGAAACTTATTTCAAGTGTCCCTAAATGTACCCATATTTGGTTTGGAAAATAATCAATTCTAAGAAACACTTTCTTCTTTAAGCATTACAAGTAGGCCTCTTAACCATTAGAGAGGATTCCCAAGAATTTGGAGTTTTTGTAGGATCCAAGGTCTGTACTTTTGGGGAAGAGTGCTTCCCCAAAAATTGGATTAATATTGTGAATTTTTTTTGCTCAGTCCTTTGGAGGTTTTTGTCAAAAAATCCCAAAAGGTATGCAGAAAGTACTGGTAAAAGGCAGTGTCAAGTAGGACAATTTTGAGTTTTGGGTTGGATTGAACCAAGAGATTATTTTGGTTGGTTTGAGGGATGTAAAAGGGAGGTAATTTACATTTTTGAAGGACTCAAAGGCTTGGGAAGAGATTTGAGTGTTCTTTTGTAGGGAAGGTGCATTTGGGTACATTGGGTAAACAAGGGTACATCACCACAAGGAGATGTATGAAGCAAGGATCAACTCGTAAAAGGGTTATGGGGTACACAAAATGATGAGTTGGTGAACAAATATTGAGGAAATTAAAGGTGTAGGGATTTGGTGTGGATAATCCAAGTGAAAAGGGTGGGATATCTTAATTTGAACAAGCAAAGACTAGCAAGGTTGATTCAATTTTCTAGGGGACCAGAGCTTTGCATCAAGTGGTATCAGAGAAAGAAAGATCATTAGAGGAAGGATTGAGAAACATGTCAATAGATGAAGGAGACTTAGAGATCCCATCAAGGATCACCAATGTAGAACTTGAAAGGATTGTGAAAGAGTAGATAACTCAAAACAAAGATTTGAGAAAAGAATTAGAAAAACTCAAAGGAAAGGTTGATAAGAAGGGTGGTGGAGACTCTGATGGAAATAAGGAAGGGAGTGAAGAAGAGCCCCTTGAGCAGGAAGAGGAAGAGGTTCATGCAGAAAAAAGACTACTCTTGAAGACCTTGAAGTCCATGGAGAGAAGGACAATGGATGCCAAACTAGATATTCCCATGTATAGTGGGAAGATGGACCTTGATGCAGCAATGGATTGGGTTGATGCTCTCGCAAGTTTCTTTGACAGTGAATATATCCCTGAGAATCAGAGGGTAAAGATTGCCAAGTCAAAGTAGAAAGGATTTGCACTCACATGGTGGAATTTCACTCAAGATGAAAGGGTGAAGAATGGTAAGATACAAATAACTACTTGGAAGAGGATGGTAGCCTTTCTCAAAGAGACATACTTCCTTGAAGATTATGAAGTTAAACTTCATAAAAAGAGGATGAATTTGAGGTAGAAAGAATTAGATATCTCAAGTTACACTGAAGAGTTCCAGAGGCTTGTCATGAAGTCCAAGTTGGAAGAGCCTGAATGTGTGAAACTTGCAAGGTACATGCAAGGATTGAGAATTACAATTCAAGATGAACTCATTGACTAGCCCTACCATAGTATAGAAATGATATCAATTAGCATTTAAATTTGAGGATAAACTCAAGAGGAAACAAGATCAAGGTGGTAGATGGAGAGGACAAAGAGATTTTGGAAATAGGGGTAGAGACATGTCTAGTGGAAGAGGACAAGGTCCCAAGGACTTTGGAGAACCAAGCCATGAACATAACCAAGGAGAAAGAAGCTCCAGGGGATCCTTTAGGGGAAGGAGATAAAACTCTATAGGAATATTCGGAGGAAGGGGCACAGATACCAGCAAGTGCTTTAGATGTCATCAACCTGAGCACTTAGCATCAAAGTGTCCTAAAAAGGGGAACAAACAAGGTGAAAGGAGGACACATTTTGTGAGGGATGAAGACTCCCAAAGTGTGCACTCACATAAATCCTTTGCATCACCTAAACAAGGAGAGTCACTCATGATGAGAAGGACTTTGATCAAAGTACCTAGTGCACCAGAGCCACCCCAAATAAAGACACTTTTCAGAACTACATGTAGCGTGGGAAATAAGGTATGTAGAGTGGTTATTGATTCTAATTCTACTAATAATTTGGTGTCCTTTGAAGCATTTGAGAAGCTGAAATTGAAAATTATTACACATCCCACACCCTGCAAGGTGTCATGGCTCACTAAAGGGCAACAAATAGTCATTGAAGAGAAAGCATGGATAGAATTTTAGATTGGGAAGTACAAGGACAAAGTACTTTGTGACATAGTACCTATGGATGCATGCCATTGTCTCTAGGGAAGACCATGAAATATGAATTGGAAGCACACCATGATGGAAGGAAGAACACCTACTCCATATGACACCAAGGTAAGAAGGTAACTTTACTACCAATGCCTAGTAACGGTGAAGAGCCAAAGGATTCCAAGTTTTTTTTTGTAGGAGATAAATAATTTTTAAAAGTGTTGAAGGAGAAAGATAATACATGTTATGCATCATTAGTGTTGCCAAAACAAGAAGAGGGAAAGGTATTGAAATTGAAAGATGAACCTAGGAGAGTAGGTCCTAAGGAGGTAGCAGATTTTCTAGAGATGTATAAGGAAATTGTAACCAAGGAGTCACCAAATACCTTACCCCCAATCAGATATTTTATCCATAATATTGATCTAATCCATGGAGCCACACTCGCAAACAAAGCAACATATAAACTAACACCCCAGCAAAGTGAAGAGATGTCCAAGAAAATCCAAGAACTTTTGGAGAAGGGTTTGATAACCAATAGTTTGAGCCCTTGTGCAGTCCCTACCCTATTAACACCTAAGAAAGAGGGGACTTGGAGGTTGTGTATTGATTCTAGAGCCATTAATAGAATTACTATTAGGTATAGGTTCCCTATGCCTAGGATTGAGGACCTATTGGACCATCTAGGGGGTGCAAGATAGTATTCAAAGGTGGAATTGAAGAGTGGATACCACCAAATCAGAATAAGGGTTGGAGATGAATCGAAAACAACCTTTAAAAGTAATGAAGGGCTAGATGAATGGAAAGTGATGCCTTTTGGTTTGTCCAACGCTCCTAGCACATTCATGAGGCTCATGAATGAGGTGTTGAAAATATTTCTTGGCAATTTTGTGATTGTATATTTAGATGATATCCTTATTTTTAGTAAGACTAAGGATGAGAATATGAAACATTTGAATTTGGTCCTTAAGAGATTGCAAGAGGAAACACTGCTAATAAATTTGGATAAATGTGTCTTCGTGCAAAAATAATTGGTATATCTTGGTTTTGTGGTTTCAGGTGGAAGCATAAAGATGGATCCAGAAAAGATGGAAAGAATCTTAAATTGGCCCTCTCCAAGGACCATGATAGAGGTTAGAAGCTTCCATTGGTTGGCTTCTTTTTATAGGAAGTTTGTCAAGGGGTTCAGTTAGATTTGTGCACCAATTTTGGAGACAATCAAGGGGGGATAGAAATGAAAGTTTGTGTGGACCAAGGAGGCTAAGGAGGATTTTCAAAGTTTGAAACAAAAGGTAGAAAAGTAGCCTATATTGACTTTTCCATATTTTCAAAAGATTTTTATTATTGAATGTGATGCATCTAATGTGGCTATAGAGGCTGTTTTGAGCCAAGAGGGGAGACCCATTACATTTTTTAGTGAAAATTTGAATGAGGCTAAGAGGAAGTACTTCCTCTTATGACCTAGCGATGTATTCTTTAGTGAAAGCCTTGAAGAAATGGAGGCACTATCTCCTTCCAAAGGAGTTTATTATTTTTACTCACAACCAAGCACTTAGTTTCTTGAATAGCCATGAGAAATTAAGTCACAAACACATGAAGTGGGTTGAATTAATCCAAGTATATACCTTTTTAATCAATCACAAGAAAGGAGTTTCTAATAAAGTGGTTGATGCTTTGAACAGGAGAGCCATTATAGTGCAAGAAGTGAAGTTGCAAAGTTTAGGTATTGACTCCTTGAAAGGTATGTATGCAAATGGTGAAGATTTTCTTGAAATATATCAAGTTTGTTCTAATTTTTCAGAGGCATATCATGTGGAGTATTATGATTACTTTCTCCAAGATGGTTTGTTGTTCAAAGGAAATCAACTATGCATTCCTAGGTGTTCCATGATGGAGAACATTATGAAAGAAAAATATTGTGGAAGCATGAGTGGACATTTTGGGTTGGATAAGACCCTAGAATAGGTAAGAAGACATTATCATTGGACCAAGATGTAAGGAGATGTCAAAATTTTTGTAGAAATATGTACTATATGTCAGAAATCCAAAGGTACTTCAACCAATGTTGGATTGTACCAACCATTGCCCATACCTACAAGACCTTGGGAAAGTTATAGTATGGACTTTGTGATGGGTCTACCAAGGACTCAAAAGGAGTTTGATAGTATCTTTTTTGTGGTTGATAGGTTTAGAAAGGTGGCAAATTTATTGCCATGTAAGAGTACAAGTGATGCAACCTATGTAGCAAATCTATTTTTCAAAGAAATTGTAAGGATACATGGTGTTCCTCAAACTATTGTGTCTGGCAGGGATGTGAAGTTTATTGGACATTTTTGGAGAACCTTATGGAAAATATTGGGAACAAAATTAAAATTTAGTTCAGCCTATCATCCTTAAACGGATGGGAAAACTGAAGTTGTCAATAGGTCATTGGGAAACCTATTGAGATGTTTGAAAAAATAATATAGAGAGAAGTGGGACAACATCCTCCCACAAGATGAATTTGCCTTCAATGATTATGTGAATAGAAGTATAGGAAGGAGTCCTTTTCAGATTGTCTATGGGTAGAATCCAAGGGGCATACTAGAATTGAGAGATCTTCCAAAAGATGGGCAGGTGGGTGCTCATGGAGATCAATTTGTTCATAGTATGAAAGAGATCCATGATCAAATAAAGATGAATCTACAAATAAGTTTAGAAAAATATAAAGAAAGTGCAGATAAAAGGAGGAGAGATGTACAATTTTAGGTTGGTGACTTTGTTTGCGTATATCTAAGGAAGGAGAGGTTGCCAAAGCGAAAACATACAAAGTTACTCATGAAGAAAGTGGGTCCTTGTGCAATTTTGAAGAAGCGTGGCTTGAATTCCTATGAGATAGAACTTCCTTATACTCTAGGTATATCTCCTATATTCAATGTTTATGATCTAACCCCATATAAAGGTCATCATGATGTAGGTACAAATATTCATATTGAAGAGTTGCAGGAAGATATTGTAGATTTACCTCCTCATGCACCCAAGAAACTTGGCAGGATCCTTGACACAGAAGTCATCAACAAGACAAAGAACAGTGAATATAAACAATACCTTTTCAAGTGGATTGGACACCCTGAAGAAGAGGTAGTGTGGATGGATGAGGCAAAGATGAAGAAGCATGACACTTCATTGGCAGGACTTATCTCAAGAGACTTGAGATCAATCCACCCTGGGAGTATGGTGCAGGAGGCCATGAAAAGGACAAAGATGATGGTTAGGTTTCAAGAAGGCATCTATGATTGTTATTATATAGGTTTTATTGGCCAAGGGCCAAGGAGGATCAAGAGATCTTAAGTTTTGTAATAAGTCCTAACTGCAAGACCTAGTGAACTAGGATGGATTATGAATCCTATGGTTCACTATGGTTGAATGGACATGGGTTGAGTATAATTTTATTAGGTAAGTTTGGATTGATGTTTTTAACATCAAATATTTTTAAATCCACCTTGGTTAGTCCCTAAGAGTCTATTTTGCAAGTTTTGCAAAAAGTTGCAAATGTTGTCAACAACTTTGTTGCAACAAAAGTTGCTAATGACAACATTTTTAAAAATGTTGTTAATCAACATTCACAAAAAACCAAAATATTTGGAATTTATGGAAAATTTTATAAAAATGTATCAACAATAATTTCAGAGGTTTTTGAGGAGATTCGTAGTGAGAATTTGCAGAAATTGAATACATAAACTGCATTTTTCGTGAAAATTGTCTAGTTTTTTACTATGCCCAAGCCTGTACGGATTGAAATGTTAAATATAACTCCATAGAAATTTGGGAATATTTCTTATATTTATTTTTATCCAACCATAGGTTTTGAGGTGGATAAATTGAAGATATATTGTGTCACAGTCATCTGGAGGTCGTGATTTTGGAGAAAAGTAGGGTTGTTGACTTGCAGATCTCATATCTCCTGATGTAACCATGGGAAATTCCTAAAACCTAGTTCAAAAGAGATATATGGGAGTCTACATTACCTTTCATTTGGTTTTAGATCGATTGGTGGTGGTTTCAAGATGAAATTTCTAAAACCCTAGCCGGGCATCCCTATGTGACTGGCAGAGTAGTTTAACCAGTAGGTTGCAGACCCCATAAATTTTGATGGGATTTGAGTTAGAGGATATGGTTGGATGAGGAAACTTGTTTCAAGTGTCCCTAAATGTCCCCATAGTTGGTTTGGAAAAGAATCAAGTCTAAGCAACACTTCCTTCTTTAAGGATTCAAATTAGGCTTCTTAACCATTAAAGATGATTCCCAAGAATTTGGAGTTTTTGTAGGATCCAAGGTTTGTCCTCTTGGGGAAGTGTTTCCCCAAAAAAATTATTCAGTGTTTTAAATTTTTTTTCTCATTCCTTTGGAGGTTTTTGTCACAAAATCCTGAAAGGTGTGCAGAAAGGACTGGTAAAGGCAGTGTCAAGTAGGACAGTTTTGAGTTTTGGGTTGGATTGAGCCAAGAGATTGTTTTGGTTGGTTTGAGGGATGGAAAATGGATGTAATTGAAATTTTTTAAGGAATAAAAGGCTTTGAAATAGATTGGATTGGTCTTGTGTAGGGAAGGTGCATTTGGGTACACTGGGTGAACAAGGGTGCATCACCACAAGGAGATCTATGAAGCAATGATCAACTCAGTAAAGGGTTATGGGGTACACAAAATGATGAGTTGGTGAAAAAATATTGAGGCACTTAAAGGTGTAGGTAATTGGTGTGGATACTCCAATTGAAAGGGGTAGGAGGGATTTATTTGAACAAGCAAAAGACTAGCAAGGTTCATTCAATTTGCTAGGGGACCAGAGCTTTGAATCAGGAATAATCATGACTCACTAAAGCTTGATTTATAGAAGGAAATTAATGGAGAGAAAATTAGGGTAAAGTATCCTTCTCTTGCACCAAAATGTATACCTGAGGGATATAAATTTAAGTAGAAGGATCAACGTCATCTTTCAAGATCTCACCCTTTTGAGGGAGATTCTTCAAGGAAATGCTAATAGACTCTTGTGCTAAAATGTTCTCATGGGTAGGATTAGTTTTGGTAGAGACAATAGTGGGACTATGAATGAAATTAAGGACTAAACTATCATCATATTCATGAAAGGAAACATATTTCCATTTAAAGAAACTTGAAATTGAACTAGTAAATGAGGAAAACATCTCCATGGAAATGCAAAGAATAATAATGCAAAGAAAAATACAATATTTGTTTTTTCAAATGAAATGTAAACTAACGAAAAGATCAACTAATGCAATGAGAAGTAAATTTACTCACTAAATGACAATATGTTTGTTCCTTTTTAAAATCTTTAAATGTATATAAGATCCAAGCAACACAAAATATTTTCCAAAATACCTATCTAGATGCATACAATGTAATGATATAATGCATACAAGGAGATCTAGACACCAAATCAAAAGAATGTATCAAGGGTCGGGTTCACCAAAATGTATAATAGAAAAATGGTGAGAAATGCTAAAATGGAGATCACTCACCAAGATCCTATGCTATACATTAGGAATACAAATCCAATCCTTAAGTTCAAGTTTGATTAGCACAACCAAATGAATGAAGGGTGCTAATGCATAGCTCAAACAAAAGGGGAATTTGATATTCCTTTGAAGGATATTGATTATGAGATTGATTAATTGATTATAGATCTAGAAAATGACTGATAAGATTGATTTAAGAAAGTAATTGCAAGATTTTGGGAGAATTTGTGTACCTTGAAATTAATTATGGGGTTATATGCCTTGAAAATATAATTTCTAGTCACAAAGATGTCGTTGACTGAAACCATTATGTTTGACTCTAATAATTTTAATTTGTATGATGAATCTAAGATTTCAGTTGAGTTAATGCCTCATAGAGTAAGTTGAAAGGTGAGTGTTGCTACAAAACAAGGTTAAATTGACCTTGTATAAAGGTGTTGAAGTTGTGTTCCATGATGAAAAATATGTCCTAAGTTTATCCATATACAAATAAGTACCACATGTTAATGAGTAAAATTTCTTCTTTCCTAATGAAGTTTGGGAGTAATATGTCTTGAATCCAACACTGATTAGACATCATGACAAATGTTGATGTCCATGGAAATGTAGTGACTGATCATAGTCTTGTACCTTCAATGGTTGGGTTCCTTTATAGGTTGTTGAATCTTGTGATAAGTTATGAGCGTTTGTTAAATGAGTTCTCTCTCATCACTAAAGTTGACTTGAGTTAATTTGTTGAAGTGACTGATTGGTAAGTAACTTTGTGTCTAAAATATTGTACAAGAGTTGGCATTGGGATCAGACAGTGTAGATGCAGTCCTATTACCTTCATTGTTATGGGCAGAAATAGGGTCAGATAGAAAGAAGAGTTACTTTATGTTTGAAAGATTGGTAATACACTTGGAATTGTAATGGTTAAACATCAAGAACATTTTTTTAATGTCAAAATAGGGATAGTCTTATCCTGGGGACAACATATAGCCTATGGGTTTTGTATAGACAGTGACTCATAATCAAAGAATGTCAAGATACATAGGATGCTTGGTTAATGAGAGATGTTGTTAAGAGAAATATAGGGGAGATTATGTGTATTTGGAAGATGGTCAGTCCAAGGTTTGATTGTGAGAAAGTTAGTATGAGTTGTTAAGAAGTACATGAAAGGGTTGCATATAGGGTATGGTAGTTGTGGTGATTGTAGTCAACAACAATCTTGATAAACAACAAGCTGATACATAAACAAAAATTTGAAACAAAAATTGGAAATCTTAATCAAGGACCTTACCTATGATGGTAACTAGTAAGTAACTTATGGTGTTGTTGTTCGTGTTGACTTTGTTGGACCCTGTAATTAAGATTCATTACACATTATTGAGATTCTCTTTGTTTCAAGAATAGTTTAATATTCTATAATTAACAAGGCCAACCACATGAAGGTGGAAGCTCATTTGGCCCAAACCCCACCCCTAACACCACTCTAAAATCCCCGTTAACATATAACATTCATTCGTTCTTTCATCCATTAATAAAATATATCATTCATTCAAAATCACATAACATTCATTAATACATGAGATTCATTAACACATAAAATTCATTTTAACACATAGTATGATTAAAATCATTTATTTTTTTACCTTATTTTTTGAATCTAAGTATTGACGAAGTGGAGCATCATTTTCCCCTCTTCAGTTGTTGTTCCCTTTGCTCTTGATCTTAATGTATGCCTATTTATACGATGTGGATGATTATGCAAAGGGGGATTCGCTGCAATAACAAAGAAATGGATTAAATTGATAAGATTTTTAATTATTGTTACAAGTATTTCATTAATTAAAAGATCATTACAGGGTTGTTCTTTACCTAGTGGGGCCACATCAACTTCCTGATCATGTCGTCTATCCTCATCCTCAACATACTAAACACCCTCTAAATCCTCTGGAGTTGAAACATGAAAGGTTACATTAATCAATACACCAATTAATATTAAATTAATTTAAAACAATAGCAATAGTCCTCTTTACCTGATGGGGGGACGTCACGTTCCTGATGTACTTGTTTATCCTGATGACCCTCAACCTATTCATCATGCTCTACATGCTCTAAAGTAAAAACAGAAAAGGTTGCATTAATTAGTACATAAATTGCAATTAAAGATGTTTAATTATATTAATAATTGAATTTAAAAAAAATTAAATACCTCAAGTATTGGGATCCCCACCATCACCTTCATGTGCAGGTTTTGCTCCATCCTCAGCATGTTGCATTCTAATGGCATGTGTATTGTTATCATTGCTTACTTATATAAAACAAATATAGTCACTTTATGGTAGAAATTAATATCGAATAGATTATTGCACAAGTATTCAATTTGTAATCATATTCATTTAGGTTATTTACCTATGTGTTGGATGCACTAGAAGCTTGTGGTTTCCCACTCAAGATTCTTAGGCGTTCATCCACAACTCCATAGCCTTGTTGGAAGGAAATATTCATGTCATCTTGTGTGTGCACTCTATTGAATTCAGAGCCCTGCATTTTTGCATAGTATCACTGATTTTGCTTCTATTGTGTGATAAAACAAAAAATGTTTGCAATTTATTATTTCGATGCAATATTTCATTTATAAATACTTAGGATTCATGCGAGAGCTTTCATATAACCACTAGAGCCAAGTTTGTGTTGCCCGTGTTTTTCTAGTCTTACCTTTGTTTCCTTTGATGTGTTGGGAAACCTATGAAAAGTTTGAAATATGTTAGATTATATAAAAATAAAGAGTAATCAGTACATAATTACACTATTGATAGTATCACATACCTTCCTTGGCCTGGTGGTGTATGTTCTTTTCTCTTTTTAGCCTTCTCCTTTCCATTGGACATCAGGTCCTTCGACTCCCTCTCTGGAATCATGGGGGGATGCTCGTACTTTTTGTTCTTCTCTAAATGTGACCTATATTGGTCCCTCGCATACTTTAGATATGTGCTAACTTTCTAAATGACCTTGGTTTTTTTGAATGTGTCATTTCTGAGCAACAAAACTAAACGGTTTATGAGTTCATATTTTAATTGTTTATTTTGGGCAGTCCACCATGTACGTATGGTGGGCCTGAATATCTCTAATGTAATATCATTTATATTTTTATAAAAAACATCATTGCTTGTGAAAACAATCATGGGATCATTAGTCCAAAAAGACTGATCAATAAGTAAGTTACAATTTGACTATATATAATAATAATTTTAAAATACCTAGAACATTCTCTATCTTTATGGGGATGAAATCACCAGTCACCATAAATGTGACCAGAAAATTTCCCTACTAGCAATAACGGAAGATCCAGGAAATGTTGCTAAAATATCACTACTAGTGGCCTCCGCATCCCCAGGTATATGTCCTATTGCACCCTCTGCCCTATGCTCAATGTAGCTAGAGGATGATGCACTACCCAATGCCTGCATGTTGAATGTTGTTTACATTTGAGTCGGCAATATAGGCATCGATGATGGGGTCGAAGGAGGTGTTGTATGCATAGGAACATGGCTAACACCTGAAGTACCATGAATAATAAATTAAATATATGAGTAATAATACATTAACAAAAGGATAGGAACATGTAAATATATGAGGTGGTGTATGAAAAGGAGCATCACCCACACCTGGAGCACCCTGATCATGGGTAGCAGCATCACAAAAATGCAAAAAATCTTGCAAAAAGAACACATATTTTAGTTCATGACATAAAAGACTATAAAATATAAACCATGAATGAACTTATGTTATAATTAAATATTTCATGACAACTTACATCCAAGTTTTGTAATCTCTTACTCAATTTTTTTACCCTCTCTTTTATCTCTTCAGTTTGAGGGACTATGAATAACAATTTAAGGATTTCTTTATTATTATTTTTTTGCATCCTTCTTATCGTATCAACAACACTTGTGGAATATATGATGTCATCATCTCATAATATTGAGCCCACCTCTATATTGATTTTGTCATCTACTATAGGTGTCTTTCTGTGAACATCAAATTGTGACGAGAATATTAGTAACATTATCAAAATTAATCCAAAACCATAACTAAAAGAACATATAATATAACATTTTGTTCTTATCTAATTTGTACAATTACAATGAGGTTACCTATTGGGTAGAAGTGCCTGGAGATGCATCCTAATCTATGCTATGAGTCGATGCCTCCTCCCTACGATCAATGTTGTGTTGTGACAAAAATTAAATATAAAAAAAACATTAGCGAAATGAAACCAATAGACTTACAAAAAAAACATAATAATAAAATGGTATATTGGAGTCATTAATTTGAGGTTGGTTAAAATGGTATATAGTACGTACCACCCCCATAGTCACTTTTCTTATATTTATGTGATTCAAATTGTAATTGATTAACAACTCTTCCCTTGCACTTATTGATTTTATTGAACATATGAATACACGATTTCCTTTGTGTGCCTCAAATATGCAATTAGGTTGCCTATTTGTTGACCCAGGTCATGTACTATTTATAAATCATGCAATATTCCCTATTGTTTTTGGCATTTCATCAATGTACATAGCCACTATTTTACTTTTATCATTATCTTTTAGCTATATATAATTTGTTGACAATCCATACCTACGCATGCTTCGTGTATATCGAACCAGCTGCATCCAATCTTTGTAAATGTAACAGGGTCTGACATACTCCATCAATTCATCAAATTTTTGTAACATACCTTTATGTCATCATGGAAAATAGGTCCAAACCATGTAATGACGATGGTGTTATGTGATATATCCTCTCATTAACACCAAAAATAGTGTTTATTGGACGAAGTTCCTTGGGTACCCATTATTTCTATAGATGTTTGTACCTCAAGGGCACCTTTATGTCTCCTATGCTCTCATCATCATAATAACATGACCTCTCTTAAACAAGAAAAAAATCTATGCGTTTATGGAATTTTATTCTAATCTTTTAACCTCTAGTTGATCTCCCTCTTTTAGACCTACTTCATGTCTCGCTTTCCTCTTCTCTTCCTGAATTTCCCTTGCTCCTAGAAGATAAATCTGAAAAATACCTATTTAGTGGTACCTACACTCCATTAAATCACATAGATATTTGGTAGAGGGTAGAATTTTATTGCGAGAGTATATGATGTTAAAATAGCTTGCATAGTCATGTAACCAGAGAGGACAATGTTACAATGAAAATCTCATGCACAGAACCAAACATTACAAAGAATGAGTCTAGTACATCTTCCTCTTTGAATATTTAACACACTTATAAGAAATATTTCAATAGTGGCATGGTGTGTTGGTTTAAAGGTGGTGGTGGTGTTTGCGGGTGGGTTGTCAAAGGTTCATTCGAATAAGTTTCCCTTAAAGTTGAGGTTGAGATTGAGATTCAAATAATCCTTGAGGGTGGTTGATTGAATTCATATGTTGAAGGCTAAATAGCTTTGAGGGTGATTTTATTCCTTCTGAAGTTTAAACCTTGTGTTGAGGTTGATCAAGTTAAGTTCTTTTCCTCCTTTTGATCCTTGAGATAGACCTTTGAGGTGAGAAAAAAAATCAAAGGTTTGACAAAATATAGTTGCTAAAACTTGGCTCATTATTAACCCACTCCAAGATGGGTGTATTGAATTATACCTGTCGATCCATGAGAATTAGAATCCTTGCCTTGCCTTGCCTTTATGTAGACTATGGAGGATCCTTTCCAAATGGGTTCAGGCTCTTGCATACAATTTATTTATCCTTTGTTAGCTTACATCATATATGAAGGTCAATCATAATCAAATTTACATAAGTCACATGATACATATGATAAATATTACATAGTAGACAAAATGAATAGATTTATTTCTCGTTACAATATGCAGTCATCATAGTTTATAAAAATACTAAAATGAATGGTAAAGAGTATACTTGAGGACTGTAAAAGATCAATCATTTCATCACACTACACAATACACAATTAGGGGTAGGTAAAAGTAACTTATTTACTAATTAGAAAAAGGTACATACAACTAATAAATATTTGTCACAATCATTGTTGTAATGCTGATGAGATTTAACTAAACAAGTGGACAATCATGGTAATGTTGGATTCTTATTTTTTTGAGGATTGTTATGTTATGAGATCTCCTCTCTCCATATGCAAAGTCATATGCAACACATTTTAAGGTATACCACAAGGTCATAAGGTATGGAAAATATGTCATAAGCATATTCATATATAAATAAGGTATGGAAAATATAGAGCTAATACATAACACAAGGTCATAAATTTATGTTCAAACTGTCAAGTATGCCTGAAGATAGTGATACAAAGAGCATATCATCATGATTTCATGCACAAAGATTCCATGTTGATGATGGAATTACATGATGATGATGATGGAATGCCATGGTGGTGATGGAATTACATGAGAATAAAATTTTTATGGATTGTCAAAGAATTTCATCACCACCATGGCATTCCATCACCATGAGACTGCATTTCATTGAGGCAATGTTTCGAGTAGTTCACTGCCCTGTCTATGCTACCACATTTTTCATACATATCTATAAAAGCCTAAAATATGTGCTTTTGAACAAGCTATGGATTCTTGGAAAAATTCTATCAAAGCTTAATATCAAGCAATAACATAGACAAGGAAACAAACTGTTTGATAAGTTTTCACCAACAAAAGGTGAGGCAGTCCTAATTATAAACAATAGCAAGAAATAGCATAGACAAGGCAATGAACTGTTTGAATTATGGAATGCCATGATAATAAAATTTATATGGATTGTCAACCCATTCCATCACCACCATGGCATTCCATAACCATCATAGAATTCCATCACCATCATGGGATTCCATCATACAAACAATAACAAGCAATATAATAGACAAGGAAGTGAACTGTTTGAATGATGAAATGCCATGATGGTGATGGAATGCCATGGTGGTGATTAAATTCCATGTTGGTGATGTAATTCCATGAGAAGAAAAATTTCTATCGATTGTTAACGTATTCCATCACCATGTGACCACATTTAATTGAGGTAATTTTTTTAACAATTCACTGTCTTGTCTATGCTACCACATTTTTCATACATGTCTACAAAATCCTTAAATAGGGCCTTTTGAAAAAGAAATGGATGCTTGGAAAAAATATATCAAATCATAGTAGCAAGCAATAACATATAGACAAGCAAGTTAACTGTTTGATAAGTTATCACCAACAAAAGATGAGGTAGTCCTAATTACAAATGATAGAAAGCAATAGCATAGACAAGGCAACAAATTATTTGAATGATGGAATGCCATGAGAATAAAATTGCTATGTATTTTCAATGCATTCAATCACCACCATGGCATTCCATCACCATCATCATGGAATTCCATCATACAAATGATAGCTATCAATATAATAGACAAGGAAGCGAACTATTTGAATGATGGAATGCCATGGCAGTGACGTAATTCCATGAGAAGAAAATTTCTATGGATTGTCAACGCATTCCATCACCATGTGACCACATTTAATTGAGGTAATTTTTTGAACAATTCACTACCATGTCTATGCTACCACATTTTTCATACATGTCTACAAAAGCCTAAAATAGGTGCTTTTGAACAAGCTATGGATGCTTGGAAAAATATATCAAAGCATAGTAGCAAGCAATAGCATATAGACAAGGAAGTGAATTGTTTGATAAGTTGTCACCAACAAAAGACAAGGCATTCCTAATTACAGATGGTAGAAAGCAATAGCATGGACAAGGCAAAAAATTATTTGAATAATGGAATTCCATGATGATGATGGAGTGCCATAAGAATAAAATTATTATGGATTGTCAATGCATTCCATTACCACCATGGCATTTCATCACCATCATGGCATTCCATCATCATCATGACATTCCATCTGTAAGATCAAAATTTGGATTGTAAAGGATCTCCTATGTAAGATTTGCATAATGAGAATGGTATAAGGAAAGAGTTCCTAGGTCCAATTTCAGTCTTTTACATTTAATTATTATAATAAAGAATGGAGGAAAGCTTGAAAAGAATAGTGGAGTAAGATACTTATCTCATAATATAGCAGATCTAGAAAAACTCATTTTTTGAAGTTTGTATTAAGTTTCTAGAAAATCTGAAGTATGATCCAGATCTAGAATGCAGAGATGAACAAAACCCAGAAATCTTTTTCTGATCAATGTTATCTTATAAAAAAGGTTGACCTTGACCCACAAATGTCACCCTTGACCCAATAATGTCGACCAGTGTCGACAGAAAATCTGTTTGTGGATCTCGGAAGAAAACCAAAAAGGGTATCCAAATCTGGTCTCAGATTTGTTGTTCTGTACCTGTAACTTTGGAAAATAGCACCTGCAAATATCTAAAAAGAGGGGTTTTGGGGTGGCTATATAGGGTTTTGCCTTAGTCAAACCCCCATTTTGGTGATCTCCACCTCCACGAATAGCTGAATATAGAATGTATGTGTGTGTGTATTGCTCTTTTAAAAAGAGTCTTTAAATTTGCAATATCAAGATCTAATCCTCTAGATTAATAATCCTAACATAACATAGAAATGAGAAAGCAATGCATAGATTTGAATATGAAAAAGAAATCATACCAAGCCCCCAAGGCTAAAGTATTCCTATCAACTCACAATCCATAATTTCTACCCCATGATAATGTCCTTTGAATGCTTGAATGTTGAGAATAGTAGATCTAAAGAGAGTGCCTTCTTGCTTCAATGAAGATCCATAATAGCTTGTCCTCAAAATGCTTGATTGAAATTATGATATGTCCTCCTAGATTGTCCTTCTATATCATCCTCTTTCTTTTTTACATCATCATTTCATCATGTCATCTCCTGATTTCCATCCATTATGAAATGAAGGCAAAAGAGAGTGTTTATATAGAGATCTTAATATAGGCCACCTAGGGCAATGCAAGGGACCCAAATTCAAATTTCACCTTGAACCATGGTCCAATTACAATTACCAACTAAGGAGGGGATATATTAATTCAAATATCAGAGAAAACACTTCCACATCCGAGCCCGGGGACCTATTTTAAGTTTTGAACCTCGATAAGCTCCAAATCTGAAAGTGGGGACCAACACCCAACAGAGGTCTATGTCGACCTTGCCCTTGACCTAGATCAAGGTCAACCTTGACCCTGACCTAGGTCAAGTTTGACCTTGACCTTGACCTAGGTTAGGGTTGACCTCAACCCTAACCTAGGTTAGGGTCGACCTTGACCCTGACCTAAGGTTTCAGGCAGGTCACCAGAAAGTATCTGTGGGATTCCTAGGTCAGTCGAGGACCTAGGAAGGTGAGGGCCGAATATTCTAGAATGTTCAGAAGGCCTAGAGGCCTAGAGAGAATAGGATGAGGCCTAGGAGGACCAATACATAGATCCTACCTAGAGAAAAGAGTCATGGAGAGGGAAATCTAGGAGGATTCACAAGATCCTAACCCTAATTTCACCTAAACATGCAGAATCAAGCACTAAATGAAAATCTAATATGCTAATATACTAAATGAGGGTGCTAAACCTATCAAAATGTAAGTGCTTCCATTTTAAGATGATACATTTAGCCCCCACTTTATCTTAGATATGACACTACGTGAATATGCAAGCTAAAGTAAGAAAGTATAAAAAGGATATAACCAAGTCCTCAATGTAAAGATCCTGCAAGAAACCATTAGTATCCGCAACCGGTAGCACACAAGGTTAATGAAAATCCATAGAGCACCTAAGTCTTGCTATGATTATATTGAGAAGTATATAGAGCCCCTTATGCCCCCCTGAATCGGCTTACTAATTCATGGAAGGTGAAACAGGGTGATAAGGTAATTTCTATACACTAAATATGCAATTTGTTGAAAAGTCTTTTCCTAAAATAGTTAGAAGGGTACTAAACCTTCCAAAATTGATTCAAGAGGTTATGTATCTGAATCATGATTCCAATTCCTCTGACAACACTGAAAATGAAGCTACCGAACTCAAGTTATAATGAAAAAAATAGATGTCTATCTAAATGCATATAAAGGGAAAATTTGAGTTTAACCTAAATAATTTCAAATGAAACCCTAATAAATCCCTAATTTATAGCTTATAAATAAGAGGAAGAGATACTTACCTCCTCATTCTTATCATTTACAGGATTTGAAAAGGAGATAGGATGCCGAAGAGAGAGGAATTTTGAGCGAGCCGCATGGAGGTCCTGAGAGAGCACCTGGCCAGCAGGCAGCCACTGCCTAAGGTAAATTTCCTATTTCTAGTGCCTGTGATTGAAAATTTCATGTTTTTACAAGGTAGGTCAACCCTAACCCAAAAATTTTGACCCTGACCCAGTTATGTTGACCTTGACCCACAAAGGTCGACCCTGACTGGGAAGGTTCAATCCTTTTTGGGGTGAATGTCGACCCTGACCCACAAAGGTCGACCCTAACCCAGTAAGGTCAACCTTGACCCATAAAGGTCAACCTTGAACCAAAAAGATCAACCTTGACCAGGTCAAGTGGGTATATTAGATGTTTGATGAAGAAGTATTAATATGATTCATGCTTGTGCTTACAAGATCTAGTTCATCTTCGAGAGCATCCCTTCAGAGGGTTACTACTGTCTGTCAGAGGGAGTATCTCTGAGCTACAAGAGGATGAGATACAGTTATTGAGAGACGTGGGATTATACTAGGTAGCAGTCCTACCACAGCTGAGGTTCCATCGGTCCATGATATCAACCATGATAGAGAGATGGGATGAGGATACTTGTTCCTTCCATCTTCTGTCAAGAGAGATCACGATCACGCTGGAGGATGTGTACAGGATCCTACGAATTCCAATTTGAGGTGAGCCTATCAAACTGAGAGTACTGCGGGGTCCTCCCGAGATTTTTGCAGATATGGAGTATTGTTTGGGATGAGTACCACAGATGAGGACCCGATCAGATTATATTTCCCTAGCATCCATACTAGCAGGCCCGACACCTTTGGTATGGATAGTGATGCTATGTATACTTACTTTGGTTGTAGTGCCCAATACAAAGGGTATAGTATTCTTAGCACCATTCACCCATCTCATACGTAGGATGGAGAGTGATAGGGTCATCATCTCATGGGGCCGCAACATGTTGGCTCATCTTTATCATGAGTTGAGTTAGTTAGTGAGATACCAGCGGGAGAGTCTTACAGTGTGCACCTTTCTACAGATTTGGATGTTTGAGCATTACACATGTACACGACCACAGGGTACTCTTGCGATGATAGATGTGAGCACACCGAGAGCCTTTGCATATCCACTAGCAGATGTCTGGCAGTACAGAGATATCCTCTTTTGGAGAGTATGCCTTGACCGTATACCAGGTATATATGTGATATGGAGACCTTATTGTTAGATGATAGAGTGGCTGGATACTCGACATTAGTTGAGACATTCATAGCAGCACAAGCTGCTAGAATGTCTTACAAATCATGTCGTGATGCCATATTACTATGATAGGGTGATGAGACAGTTTGGTTTGATATAAGGGGTCCCTCAAACAGTACCTCGGTATGCCTATCTGACAAAATACTATCAGAGACACGGCGCCATACGCTGACCTACAGTAGCTGACATTGTAGATAGTGAGACAAATGAGACTGAGGATATAGAGGTAGCCCCTGAGATATCCTATGCATGTGTTAGCAGAGAATATATCAGATGTTGGATTTTACAGAGGACCCATCCTATCTTCCCTGATGACTACCCCATGGGTGATCCCGGTCCTTCAAAGAGGAACCACCGAGGAGATGACATACCAGTAGGAGAGAGGAGGATCAGAGAGATGAGGAGGAACCTCCCTTCAAGGAAGATCCCATGGAGGAGGAGAGAGAAGAGGAGAGAGTAGAGGAGAGAGTAGAGGAGATGCCCCCAGGCCATAGTATAGGGACCAGAGATCAGGCAGTCTATGTTTCACCTCTGAGATCACGACGACCTCCTCGGGTTCACATAGAGACACCACCACCTAGGCCTAGACAAAGCAAGTGAGGAGAGAGTAATCATTCCATACCCCCACCATCTAGATCCTTTGGTGATACCCAGGCAAGAGATCTAGGTATGATACAATTTTTAGAATGTTTTGAATAGATATTTTTGTCTAGAAGAAGTATTTAAAGAAGTTTTACATTTGAATTTTGCACCGAGCGTAGCGGAGTGGAGGATTTTTGCATACGATGTTCTAAAGGATACATGTATATCCTATCGACTACCAGCTAGCAAGAGAGATTCCCTTATAGGACAAAGGGATCCCATAAGGTATGCATATATCTTCCTATGTATACAGCGAGAACTGAGGTTATGCAAAGAAAGAGAGGAGAAATTGATGGCCGATCTATAGAGAGCCCAGGAGAGGGTCCATGAGAAGAGCATATCGAGGAGTCGCACATGGACTACCGTTCTGAGATCCTCAACCTCACACCATAGATCTAAGAGAGCTAGGGGCCATCAACCTTTAGAGCATAGAGATAGAGATTGATAGATATGGCACATGTGCCACCTATGTACCAAACTCAGAAGAAGTTTATTTATGAAGAAAACTTTGTCATTGAACAATTAGTTCTATGGTTGATTACTTTTATTTTCATCAATGCACAAAAATTAACACAAGAAAGAGAAAAGGAAAATATGTATAAATGTATTCTAATTTACATAACTTATAAAATAATTATTCTAAAAGGAACACATACATACATAAAGAGAAATGAATTAAGGAAAATAACATTTGAGATGCATAATATTAATAGGTTCCTTGAGAGGAACACCATTCATATTAGCAATTTTATAAGCACCTAAAGTAAAATCCTCAATTACCACAAAGGGTCCAAGCCAATTTGTACTAAATTTTCCTTTCTCACCAGGTAAGGCATTCACATTTCTTTGGTTTTCATATAATACTAAATCACCTACCAAGAATGACCGTTCAATCACCTTGTGATTATATTGTTTCTAAAGTGATTTATGATAGGCCTTAATGTGTTCCAAAGCATTTATTCATTGTTCATCTAACATTTATAATTCTTGTAATCGTTGTTCCCAGAAAGTATCTTTGTCAATAATCCCATGAAATGAAACACACAAATATGGTGTTTCTAATTCCAAAGGCATAATAGCATCAGTACCATAAACAAGATTATAAGGTGAAGTGTTGGTGGTCGTACGAACACTAGTCCTATAAGCCCACAAAGCATAAGTAAGTTGTGTATGCCAATATTTCACATGTTTGTTAACTGTTTTCTTTAATATTTGTTCAATAACCTTATTTGATGCTTTATCTTGACCATTAGATTGAGGGTAGTAGGGAGTAGAAAATCTATGTTGTATATGATATTTCTCCATGAATTTTGTGACTTCTTTGTTCTTGAAAGAAGTGCCATTATCCAAAACTATCATTGAAGGAATACCAAATCATGCTATAATATGGTTAAGGATGAAATCACAGATAACATCTGAAGTAGTAGAATGAAGAGGGATAGCTTCTACCCATTTTGTAAAGTAATCTCTAGCTGTGAGAATGTATGTATGTCCTTGAGAAGAAGTCGGTGAGATTTTTCCAATAAGGTCAAAACCCCAAATGATAAAAGGCCACGGAGCAACTTGATTACGAAGCTCATGAGTAGGATCATGAATTAAATTACCATGTTTTTGACACTAAGGACACTTTTTGACAAATGTAAAGGAATCTTGCTCCATTCTTTGCCAGTAGTATCCCATTCTGAGAAGTTTATTAACTAAATATTTCCCACCAAAATGTCCTCCACAAGAACCAGAATGAGCTTCTGCTAAAGCTACAGGTACTTCGGTTTTGCTAAGCCATCTTAGTAGTAAACCATTGTAAGAATGTTTGTAAAGTGTTTCCCCTAAAATAATATAATGGGCTGCCAGTTTTCTAATACGATTACGTGTGTTTCTTGTTGTCGATTCAGGAAAAGTATTATCTTTCAAAAAATGAAAGACATGTGAATACCATTCATCTAAATGCAAGTTACAAAAATCAAATGTAACTTTATCAGAAATTGCAAGGGATTTAAGAGTGTGTATAGTAAATTGAAAGTCTTTGTCATTGTTCTCAAGACAAACCAAAGAAGTCACGCTTGCCATGGCGTCTGTGTGTCGATTATCTTTCCTAGGTAAAGTTTGAATTGTGTAAGAAGATAGTTGTGAAAGAATATCTAGAGCCAAATCTCGATATTGCGTCATCTTATCATTCTTAGTTTGATAACCTCCTTTGATTTGTTCCACAATCAATTGCGAATCTCCGTAAATTTCTAAGTTTTTAATATGAAGGGATGAAGCTACCCGTAAACCAGCTATAAGAGCTTCATACTCCACAATGTTGTTAGTACAAGGAAAAGTTAATTTATATGACATAGGGATCGGTTTCTTTGTAGGAGGGATCAAGATAATGCCCACCCCAGAACTTGTCTTGCATCTAGAACCATCAAAATATAACTCACAAACATCTTCTTGTTTGATTGCAAATATATTCTCATCGGGGAACTATACTGAGGTAACAGTTGTATTAGAATGAGAACAAGGAGATTCAGCTAAATAATCAGTTAAAGCTTGTCCTTTAATTGACTTTTGAAGGATGAAATTGAGATCAAATTCTATAATCACCATCACCCACTTTGTTAATCATCCAGAGAGATCAGTTTTTGAAAAAAGGTGTTTTAAAGGATTGAATTTAACAATCACATTGACTTTAATATTCAACAAGTAATGCCAAAGTTTTTGACAAGCATAAACTAAAGCCAGACATTATCATTCTAGTTGAGTATATTGTGTTTCATAGTCCAACAAGGTCTGACTAATATAATATACTGGTCTTTCCTTTCCTTCACTGTCATGTTGAGCCAACAATGCACTTACTGCATTGGAAGTAGTAGAAGTATATAGATAAAAGGGTTTATTGAATTGAGCAGGTTGTAAGATAGGAGGGTTAGCGAGATATTCCTTAAATTGCTCAAAATATTTCTTACATTCCTGGTTCCAAGAAAAAGTGGTATCTTTTATGAGTAAAGAAGTAAAAGGAACAGTCATATTGGCTAGGTTAGAAACAAAGCAACGAATAGATTGTATTTTACATTGCAAACTACATAATTGAGAGATATTCTTAGGAGGAGGCATGTTAACAATAGCATCAATCTTCTCAGTATCAACTTCTATGCCTCGGTTAGAAATAATCAATCCTAATCATTTTCTAGAATCCACTCCAAAAGCACATTTCTTAGGATTTAACCTCATGTTGTAACTCCTAATTCTTTCAAATATTTGTCTTAAAAAGAACACATGATCTTCTCTTTGTATAGATTTTGCCAAGATATCATCCACATAATCTTCCAAAATCTTATGAATGTAATCATGAAAAATCAAAGTCATGGCACGTTGATAAGTGGCTCTCGCATTTCTTAATCCAAAAGGTGTCATGACCCAACAGAATGTCCCCCAAGGTGTAATAAATGCAGTCTTAAGTTGATCCTCAATAGGAATAAAAATCTGGTTATAACCCAAAAATCCATCCATAAAAGATAATAATGCATGACCTATTGTTGAATCAACAATCATGTCAATATTAGGTAGCGGGAAGTCATCTTTTAAGGATGCTTTATTTAAATCCTAAAATTCAGTGCACATTCTTATTTTATTTTCTCCCTTAGAAACAGCCACAATATTGGAAATCCATTCAGAATAATCAATAGAGCGGATGAATCCGACACCTAATAATTTTTCAAATTCATCTTTAACTAGCAACACGATGTGCGAATTCATCTTGTGAATCTTCTATTTCACAGGTTTAGCATTAGGTTTAAGAATGATATTATGAATAACAATCTTAGGGTCTATACTCAACATATCTGAATATGTCCAAGCAAAGATATCCTTATATTCCAGTAAAAGAGAAACCAGTTGATCATGTTCATCTTGACTCAAACATTTTCCAATTTTAATTGTTTTTTCAGCATCATTCTTATCCACTTGAACGTCAATAGTCTCAGTTATTAATAAATTACTTTGTATGGGAGAATCTATTGGCAAAGGGGAAATATCTAATTCATCATGTTCTCCAAAATAGGCTTCACTATTCAGGCAATAATGCTTTCTCCTTTTATGATGAAATGTAGGTAGATCTTGATAGGCTCCTAAAAAATCAGCGAGGGCTTCATCCTCAGGAAAAATGTCCAAACTAGGCTTTTGATCCATGTCAAGGAGAAGCGGATTAACCAATTTCAAATTTCCACCACAAATATGATTAAGATTAAGAGGAAAAGCAGATGGTTGTCTATAAGGATTGAATCCTAACCCATAAGTATAATCACAACCTTCATTATCCAAGGGTACTTGTATACCTTGTTCATATTTACCACAACCTTTTCCATTAAATCCTAATTTTCTGAGTAAATGATAACCAGAACCATATCTTTCGGCCACGTTAGATTGAGTTAAAGGAGCAGCATACGTCACAATGTCATAGCAATCTGGTTTTATTGCCTCAATTGTTTCATCGTGAGTAGCAGCAACAAAGTTACTTTTTAATTCCTTAGAAAGAGGAGATGGAATAAAAACTTGTTTTTCAAACTCAGTTTGTTCCTTCATAAATTCCAAATTCAAGACTTTATATTCTCCTAGGAAAGTAGGATTAAAATCCAATGTTCCCCAATCATCTTCCGTCAAGGAAGAAGATGGAATGTCATCTTGTTTAACCTTAGGTGGTTGCTTAGGTTTTGTTACTGGTTGTATAGGCTCAGGAACCTTAGCATATTCCGCACTCAGGCAAGGATTTGGTACATCATTTGCATGTAGTGTGTACATCAAATTGTTATAAATGAACCTAACCTTGCGATGAAGAGTAGAAGGAACCACATGCATAGTATGTAACCAAGGTCTTCCTAATAAAAGGTTATAATTGAGTGGTCTTGGCATAACATGGATAGGAGTGTAGAAAAGCACAGGACCAACTTTAATAGGTAGCGTAATAATACCCAAAGTTTTCTTTGCAATATTATCAAATCCACGAATAGGAATATTATCCAGTTGAATAGTTGTAAGATCGACCTTAATTGCCCTAAGCATATCCATGATACAAACATTAAGCCCAAATCCTTTATCAATCAATGATCTATGAATGATACTCTGATTAATAGAGACAGCAACCATAAGAGCATCATATTGATTCTGCACCTCAACAGTAGGTAAATCATCATCGAAAAACACAATAGGAGGCACAGAAGGCATAGTATGCATGCACTCCAGAAATGAATTAATGTTCTCTTGATTAGGAGGCGTAGCGGGGAGAGTAGATAAATCTTTTTGCAACGCCTCATGATATGTAGGAGAAGTTTGAAGTAATTCTCATAAAGATATCTTAGCTAGAGTAGGCCGTAACTGTTCTACTAAGTCATATTCATTAAAGGAAGAAGGTAACCTAGGTGCTTGAGGAAGCATAGGTTGGGTAGGAGGTAAAGTAGCTGGGACAGTAGGTTGGGGATTATTTCGTGTGCAATAAGTATGTGAAACAGAATTTGTGTTATCAAATAAATCCAAAGGATCTTTGGGTTTACCCTTAATAGTTATTTGAGGACACCCCTTTACCGTCATCAAAGGTTTAGGAAATATCATTTTAGGTGTCTCAATGTTGCAAATAGAGGAATACGAAGGTAACCATGCATACACTCTATGGTAAAGGTCAATTGGAGAGATTGTGGAGGAGGATGAGATAGGAATGGGATCCATGGAGATCTCATTCAAACCATTTGCATTCTCACTTTCATGTACCTCATTAAGGGATCTATCACTTTGTACAACAAAATCCTCATCAAAGTATTCAAAACAAAAATCATACATGTTGAACACAAGGAAGCACTACAAGCATGAAAAATGTAAATGTTTTTGTATTTTTAAAGTAATTTTGTGATTTTTATTTTTTTGAAATATAAATGCAAGGAAAAAGAAATATATTTCTATGCTCATGCAAGATGTAAAATGAAATGTAAATCTAACACCAAGGAAAAGAAAGAGTTTTCTATCGTGGGTTCACCAAAATGTAAGATCAAAATTTGGATTGTAAAGGATCTCCTATGTAAGATTTGCATAATGAGAATGACATGAGGAAAGAGGTCCTAGGTCCAATTTCAGTCTTTTACATTTAATTATTATAATAAATAATGGAGGAAAGCTTGCAAAGAATAGTGGAGTAAGATACTTACCTCGTAATATAGTAGATCTGGAAAAACTCATTTTTTGAAGCTTGTATTAAGTTTCTAGAAAATCTGAAGTATGATCCAGAATCGGAACGCAGAGAGGAACAAAACCTAGAAATATTTTTCTGATTCAACACCGTCTTATGAAAAAGGTCGACCTTGACCCACAAATGTCATCCCTGACCCAATAATGTCGACCCTGACCTGCACAGCATCAACAGAAAATCTGTTTGTGGATCCCAGAAGAAAACTGAAAAGGGTATCCAAATCTAGTCTCAGATCTGTTGTTATGTACCTGTAACTTATGAAAATAACACCTGCAAATATCTAAAAAGAGGGGTTTTGGGGTGGCTATATAGGGTTTTTCCTTATTCAAACCCCCATTTTTGTGATCTCCACCTCCATGAATAGCCGAATATAGAATGTATGTGTGTGTATTGCTCTTTTGAAAAGAGTCTTTAAATATGCAATATCAAGATCTAATCCTCTCGATTAATAATCCTAACATAACATAGAAATGAGAAATCAATGCATAGATTTGAATATGACAAAGAAAGCATACCAAGCCCCCAAGGCTAAATTATTCCTATCAACTCACAATCTGTAATTGCTACCCCATGATAATGTCCTTTGAATGCTTGAATGTTGAGAATAGTAGATCTAAAGAGAGTGCCTTCTTTCTTCAATGAAGATCCATAATAGCTTGTCCTCAAAATTCTTGATTGAAATTATGATATGTCCTCCTAGATTTTCCTTCTATATCATCCTCTTGATTGTTTGCATCATCATTTCATCATGTCATCTCTCGATTTCCATCCATTATGAAATGAAGGCAAAAGAGAGTGGTTATATAGAGATCTCAATATAGGCCGCCTAGGGCACTACAAGGGACCCAAATTCAAATTTCACCTCGAACCATGGTCCAATTAAATTCACCAACCAAGGAGGGGATATATTAATTCAAATATCGGAGAAAACACTTTCGCATCTAAGCCCGGGGACCTATTTTAAGTTCTAGACCCCGATAAGCTCCAGATTTGAAAGCGGGGACCAACACCCGACAGAGGTCTATGTCAACCTCACCCTTGACCTATCTCAAGGTCAACCTCGACCCTAACCTAGGTCAAGGTCGACCTTGACCTTGACCTGAGGTTTTAGGTAGGTCACCAGAAAGTATCTATGGGATTCCTAGGTCAGACGGGGACCTAGGAAGGTGAGGGAATATTCCAGAATGTTTAGAAGGCCTAGAGGCCTATAGAGAGAATAGGATGAGGCCTAGGAGGACCAATACATAGATCCTACCTAGAGAAAAGAGTCATGGAGAGGGAAATCTAGGAGGATTCACAAGATCCTAACCCTAATCTCACCTAAACATGCAGAATCAAGCACTAAATACAAATCTAATATGCTAACATACTGAATGAGGGTGCTAAACCTATCAAAATGGAAGTGCTTCCATTTTAAGACGATACACCATCATAAAAATGATAGAAAGAAATAACATAGACAAGGCATCAAACTGTTTGAATGATGGAATGACATAATGATGATGATGAAATTCCATGGTTGTGATGGAATTACGTGAGAAGAAAATTGTTATGGATTTTCAATGTATTCCATCACCATGAGACCACATTTTATTGAGGCAATTTTTTGAACAGTTCATTTCCCTGTCCATGCTACCACATTTTTCATACATGTCTAAAAAAACCTAAAATAGGTGCTTTTGAACAAGCCATGGATGCTTGGAATAAAAACATATCAAAGCATAATAGCAATAAATAGCATAGACAAGGCGGCAAACTTTTTGATAATTTGTCACCAAAAAAAGATGAGGCAATCCTAATCACAAACGATAGCGAGCAATAGCATAAAAAAGGTAGCGAATTGTTTGAATGATGGAATTCCATTATGATGATACAATGCCGTGAGATTAAAATTGCTATAGATTGTCAAAAAATTCCATCACCAGCATGGAATTCCATCACCATCATCGCATTCCATCATCATCATGGAATTCCATCATACAAATGATAGAAATCAAAAGCATAGACAAGGCAACGAACTATTTGAATGAAATAATTCCATGATGATGATGGAATTCCATGGTGGTGATAGAATTCCATGAGAAGCAAACTGGTATATATTTTCAAAGCATTCCATCACCATGGCCGCATTTCATTGAGGCATTTTTTCGAATAGTTCATTGCCCTGTCTATGCTACCACATTTTTCATACATGTCTACAAAAGCCTAAAATATGTGCTTTTGAAAAATCTATGGATGATTGGAAAAATTATATCAAATAATAATAGCAATAAATAGCATAGAAAAGGCAACAAACTATTTGATAATTTTTCACCAACAAAAGATGAGGCAATCCTAATTACAAATGATAACAAGCAATAGCATAGACAAGGAAGCAAACTTTTTGAATGATGGAATGCCATGAGAATTATTTTTTTATGGATTTTCAATTTATTACATCACCATCATGTAATTTATTCATCATCATGGCATTCCATCTTACAAACAATAAGAAGCAATAGCATAGACAAGGCAGTGAACTGTTTGAATGATGGAATGCCATGATGATGATGGAATGTCATGGTGGTGATGGAATTCCATGAGAATAAAATTTATATGGATTTTCAATGCATTCCATCACCACCATGTTATTCCATCACCATGAGACCACATTTCATTGAGGAATTTTTTCAAACAATTCACTGCCCTGTCTATGCTACTACATTTTTCATACATGTCTACAAAAGCCTAAAATAGGTGCTTCTGAACAAGCTATGGATTCTTGGAGGCCATTGAAATGAGTTGTGACCAAACATTAATTCATTCCATTTATTATTATTTAATTCAACCATTTGTTTGTATGCCATCTCACAAATTTTGAGGGTACTGCCCACATTTCTCATTCATTGTTTGTTCACTGCTCACAGTCATATCAGAATAACTTATCCTTGCGAATTCATTGTATATTTGTTTTCATTAAAGCATTTAAGTTTGGTTTTTATGTTATTTATCACTATCACCATCTAGGTTAGGTTCCCCCGAGGGTTGTCAAGTCTTGTGAGTTAAGAAGGTATCCCTTTCACTGGCATAACTAGGACAGTCTTATATTAGGCATTCCATTTGACAAAGTTGTTGATCACATATAGGGGTATGGTGTTGTTTACGGTTCCTTGAAAAAAAAATGGTGTTATTACAAAACAAAATTTTGAAGAGCCTCATTCACTCATGACCATTGGAAGCAAGAAGAGATGTACCATGGTGAATATGGTCACCTAGAGGCTAGTCATGTTGGGTTAGTGCAACAAGGGGAGTTGGTGAGTTATGTTGAAGGGTTTGCTAGATGAGAAGGAAGTTTGTTGAGTTCAGGGAATGTTCTATGACAAATAAGACCTATGGTGGGTCAAGACAATTTGGTGGAACATTGAGGTATGGTGATGATCCTTGTATCTAGGAGAGCATAGGAGAGTGTTTTTGAGTAACTAGTGTTTGTGAGAGATATGTAGAATGGTGATAATTCACATAGCACTTTCACGTTGCAAGGAAACTAGTATTCAGGTGCATCAAAACCTTTTTGGTGGGCCTAATGATAGAATTTCCTCAAGTTGGTAACAATCACAATTACAACACATGGAGTTAATCCTTGAGAGTTGAGTATATGTTGTTAAGATTAAGAGACATTCATGCTCTTGTATCATCTTAAAATGGAAGCACTTCCATGTTAAGAACATTTAGCCCTCCTTAGGGGGTGTTTTTGACCAAAATTATAGTGTCCCCTCATTTCTGCATCCTCTCTTACTTCTGTGTCTATTTAGGACCCTGATTGGGCCTCTCCGGGCACCATCCATCCCATTTGGCATATTTTATAGGGGTTCTGACTCCCTGGGTCAAGGTCGACCTCAACCTTGACCTAGGTCAAGGATGACCTCAACCTTGACCTAGGTCCCCCTTTCAAATCTGGAAGTTTGTCGGCTGCCAGAGGTCATCAAAAATTCATTTCTTGCTTCCAGGTTGGTTGTTTTGGGTTCTGAAGCAACGATTCTTAAATTATATTTAATATAGGTCCTCTTCTATGGGCATGGGTCCAATTGGAATTTAATTCTCCTATGCAGTCCTCTCTAGAAGATTGTGCCCTAGTTTCATATATAAGGAAGTTTTCTCCTCTCATTTTATCTAAGTATGAACCATCAACTAAGTGAAGAACTAAGAAAGTGTGATCAAGCGCCTCTAAAGAATTCATCAAGAAAAAAGTTCAAGCATCCATTGTTATACATGTTTTCAAGCTTTCAAAGTGTTCAAGTCTTCCTCTCAAGCATTCAATTTCTCCATTGAAGATCAGGGATTCAAGCTTTCAAGACTTTGAAGGGATTTGGTTCAAGCATTCAAGATTCATCATTCAAGCCCTAGATCTATCCATTATGGTGGTGTGATATTCCTTCAAGATCCTTTTTGCATCCTCAATAATTCATTCTTTCTCCAATCAAGGTGGATTCCAAGCATACAATCATGGAGGTTTATGGTTTCTAATTGAGTCCAAGCTTTCATATTTATATACTTGTTTACATCTAAAATACAATTGCTTATCTATTTGAATATCATAGCTTCATTATTAGATTTACTTCTACTACTTGCTATCATTGTTTATTTCAATTATTGATTTCAAGGTTAATTCCTAAATCTAGGTTTGACTAAGGCAAACCCCTCCCCCCCAACAAACAAATCCATTTTTCTTGCAGGTACAGGTTCAGAACAACAAATCAGAGTGTGAATTTGGATACCCTTTTTGGCAAACTTTCAGGATTCGAGAACAAAATTTCAGTCTAAGACTTTTTAGATTGATTCTTCCCTAGGTCAGAATTGGAAATTCTGGGTCAATGGTGACATTGACTTGAGGGTAAAAATCAGAATTGTATCAAAACAAAAAAATATTTTTGAGTTTTGTTTGTCTCTACATTTCTATTCCAGATCCGGTCTTAGATTTTCCTGAAACATAGTGCAGACCCCTGAAAAATAGAATTCTTCATATCTACAACATTTCAAGGTTAGTACTTTTCTCCTATCCATTTCAATTAAAGTTATTAATATATCTAACCTATCACATGCTCTCTTATATAAATTGATAAATTATGGTTTTTCTCTTTATCCATATCCTTAATAAATTGATTCATTTAAGCATTGATCATTTCTTTAGGGTTAATCAATTTGGATCTTCCCTTTAATAAATTTAGGATTAAGAGGAAAATCCTACCCTCCTCAAACACATATTCAATACACATCTATTTCAAATGTAATATTAGGTCATCATCTATATTTCTTATCTTATATTTTGGTGACCCCCTATTTCTTATGTTACATTTTGGTGAACCCGCGATAGACAACTCTTTCTTTTTGGTGTTAGATGCTTTGCCTCTTTTCCCTATAGAGTAGCTTTTGCTTACATACTAAATTAGTTTTCTTTTATGATATTGCATTTTAAAATATAAGAAAATCTACATACTCGTAAAAATATAAAAATATTTCTTGCATTTCATTCTCTATGAAGATCTTCAAGATGCTTTGGGGTATGGCTATTTTTCTCTTTATGCTTCTTTTAGCATCTCTTTATAGTACTTATGATGTTTATGAAAGTATCATCCATTTCATTATGTTTGTTAATCTTCATCTTTCACTTGCTTATGCTATTTTGAGATTAACTAATACTAGTCTTCCTACTTTCAAAAATGTCATTAAGGATTTGTGCAGTGGAATTATTACTCTTTTGGATTATGTGAAGAATTGGGTAGATGATACCCCATTTACTAATCTTCCTAATCCTAATCCTATAATTCCTAATCTAGCTCCTAATCTTCCTAATACTAATCCAATTTCAAATATTCCTATTTCTATTTCTCCATCTTCTATCCCTAGTTCTTCCCACATTTATGATGGCGCTCAAGCTAAGGTTCACGATACTGATATTCAAGAATTCTTTCATTTACCTTCTCCTTCTTATCCGATCCATGATGATCTTAAAGGGAAAAACAAGGAAACCTCTTCTCCACCTATCATTCCACCATATACAACATTTTCTCATGAACACCATAATCAATCTCCTCCTATAGAAGCTTTGCAAGATATGTACACTACCGGATATACTATGGTGGATAAACATGTTAGGAATAACAGTCCACAAGACAACTGAGAGGGGGGGGGGTGAATCAGTTGTAATCTAGATTATTAAACTTTATACTTTATAAACCAAATCTGCAAATGTAAATGATAACACAGTAATAGACAACACCATAACACAATATTTTTTGTCGAGGAAACCATGTTAAAGGTAAAGACCCCGATGGGAATTAACAGCCACAAATAATGCACTAAGAGTATAGTATCCCTGTTAAAAGATATTAGCACTGTTAGGAGCTTGTTACAACATTACAGTACACAGTCCATGTTAGGAGACAGACCCTATTAGGAGTCAAAGAAAATAGTAGGTTCACTGCCAAGGCACACTGCCCAAAGAAGGTTAAAACCACCCTCAAGGATTTACAATCTGAATCAAGTGTATAAGGCAAATACACATTCCAGTGAACTGTCTAATAGAAACTATCTTTGCTTGGTCAGTTCCAATGATGTATCAACTCTTGCTTTGTATCTAGTAGTCAACAAGCTTCACATCTTCCACTCTTCTCTTTCTTTTCTCTATCACACTTCTTCACAAGAATTTATCTTTCATATATACCCTCTTACAATAATTCATTAGGTCGGCCAGTTAAGCTTTCCTAATACATAATTAACTAGGTCGGCCAATTAAGGCTTTCCATCATACAAATAATTACATAGCCCCTTGGTAAGATACACACAGTATCTATAACAAGTATACAACATTTACAATTCATTACATATACTTTTAGATCCGCAATTCATGCTCACAATTAATTTCACATGCTACATGTCTGAAGTCAGCTAGGAAATAGGTCTTTTCCAGAATACACGCCACAGCTGACATCATTAGTAACCATTCAACAATCTAACTCAACCCATTACTCTATTATATGTTGTCTATCCATCTATAAGCTTGCAAGTTCTGAATATCTTCGCCAGAAAGATATACTCAAGACACAGAGACCTGCTCTGTCTAGAATCACAATTATAGTACAGAAAACCAATCTTCACTAAATCAACTGTAACATCCACAGTAGGTAATATAAAGTCAAGCGACCTTAGGGATAAGTTTAGCACATATCCTTCTGCATAAGTCCAAGTTTGATTATTCTAAATCATCTGTACAGTGTCTGTACACTTCATCCAGTTATGTATCTAGTCTGTCTTCTTCATAGAAATATATGTTGACATCAATGACAAAACATGAATATCAATAGCATGATCAGTAACCAAAATTGATATCATCCAACAATCTCCCCCTTTGGCATTGATAGAAACATATGGGAAAATCCATATGTATCAACCCAAAATTACTCACTCTCAATACAATCTTCTCAATATCCTCAACACACATCTCCCCAAAATAGTAGGGATTTTCACATAGATTTCTTCCCCCTTTGGCAGCAATGGAAAAAGGTGTCATACTTCATTTGTAGTCTTCTATAAGATGTAGCTTTTTCAAATCTTCATGTCCAATCAGCTAGGTGAAAGATCACCCAAATGTACTCCATAGTATTCCCCTGCAATCACTCCCATAAGGAGTAGATCCATACATCAAGTCCAGAGAATGATATAGCTCTAAGATCCACTAGACTGATACACATCTACATCATTTAGTTTTCACTAGGAGGGGCCATTACCCCAAGAATGCCTCTGAGATATTCAAAAGCATCTTTTGGCAAAGGTTTAGTAAATATATCTTCTATTTGTTCCTTTGTGCTAATATACTCCATTTTAATCTCTCTATCTGCTACCTTCTCCCTTAAGAAGTGATACTTGATGGAAATATGTTTAGTCTTTGAATGCATTACAAGATTCTTTAACATATTCACTGTGTTGGTGTTATCACAATGGATAACCACTGGTTCTTTGAAAATTATTCTAATATCCTTCAGCATTTGTATCATCCAAACAACTTGTGTACAGTTTGTTGCAGCAACAACATACTCTGACTTAGCAGTAGATTGAGCAATAAAGTTCTGCTTCTTGATCAACCAAGAAACTAGCCTCTTTCCAAGGAAAAATTCACCACCACTAGTGCTCTTTCTGTCATCTACATTACCTACCCAATCAACATTAGTAAAAGCCTACAATGTAAAATCATCAGATTTTTCATACCATAATCCATACTCTACTGTTCCTTTCAAATATCTGAAAATTCTTTTCACAACAGCAAAATGTGTCTCTTTAGGATCTGCATATATCTAGCCACAATTCCAACTGCATTGGTAATATTTGGTCTAGTATGTGTCAAATATTGTAGACCTCAAATCATTGATATGTACTTAGTCTGCCCAACACTTTGAGTCTCATCATTTTTAGTTAGTTTGTTCCATGTCACCATGGGTGTTCCAACAGGTTTACAATCTTCCATTCCAAATTTCTTCAACATTTACTTAAGATACTTGGTCTGAGATATAAATATGTCATTCTTACTCTGATTAATTTACAAACCAAGAAAAAATTTCATCTCACCAATCATTGACATTTCAAACTCATTCTCCATTTCTTTAGTAAACTTCTTACTCATTTTATCATTTCCTCCAAAAATGATATCATCAACAAAAACTTCTATAATTAAGATTCCATCTTCATCAATTCTTAAATATAAATTACTGTCTGCATTACCTTTTCTGAAACCAAGACGAAGTAAATTTTTATCTAGTCTTGCATACCATGCCCTCGGTGCTTGTTTCAGTCCATACAGTGCCTTCTTCAGTCTGCAGACCATGTTTTCATCATTTTTCAAAGGAAAACCATCAGGTTGCTCAATGTACAATTCTTCTTCTAGATCAAAATTCAAGAATGTTGATTTCGCATCCATCTAATACACTTTGAAGTCTTTATGTGCAGCATAAGCAAGGAATAAACTCACAGCTTCCAATCTAGCAACAGGTGCAAATGTTTCTTCATAGTCTATTCCTTCATGTTGTGAGTAGCCTTTACATACCAGTCTAGCCTTGTTTCTTACCATTGTTCCTTCCTCATCCATTTTGTTTCTAAAAATCCACTTAGTGCCAATCACATTCTTGTTCTTGGGTCTTGGAACCAATTCCCAAGTATTGTTCTTCTTTATCTATTCCAGTTCTTCTTCCATGGCTTTAGTCCAAGATTCATCTTTACATGCTTCATCAATAGTCTTTGGTTCAACTTGAGAAATCAAACAGATCTCATCTCTGACTTTAGATCTAGTCATCATGCCTTTGTTTGCATCACCAATAATTTGGTCTTCAGGGTGGTTTTTCTTTACACACCTTGGTGTCTTTAATGTCTCAGCAGCTTCGACCTGTTATTTTTCATAAATTTCATTCTTGATCATCAAGGGTCCTTCAGGTTCAGCAACAACTTCTCTTGATTCTATTATCTGACCACAATCATATATTCTTTCCTAAATTTGAAATTTCTCATATATCCTCACATTGGCACTTTCAATTAGTTTCCCCAGTCGCAGATTGGAACATTTATATGCTTTACTCTTAGTGGAATAACCAAGAAAGATTCCTTCATCACTTCTAGCATCAAACTTGGCTATTTCATCATCTCTTTTGATATAACATTTACTACTGTGTGTGGTAAAATGTGCAACTAGAATCTACAACCAAACACTTCAATAAACCATTACATCAAAAGGGGTTAGCAAAACATAAGATTCAAAGCATGATCAAAACCCTTAGAAATTGGCTTGTTGCTTCCTAGTTGAAGTGAGTGTGACTCTCATGTTTTTCCATCAGATTAGACAAAGAGAAATCAGTGACTTGACTACTCCAAAATGGAAGATTCAATGCAATATGGAGCAAGATGCATAGACTTGCATACTTTGCTCTTGAAAGCTTGAAAATGAGAATGCATAGACTATCAAATGAAATGCATAGCAACTATGATAAATGAAACTAGAATGCAAGATTTAAACTAGAAATAGAATGAACAATGTACCTAGACTAAGCTATGAGATGAGAACTAGAATGCCATTAAGCTAAGAAATGAATCTAAACAATGCAAGAAATGAAAGAAACTAGCATGAGAGTAAATAAAATATGAATGCACTATGAAATCCAAGATGAAGATAGCATCGTAACCCTATTCCAAATCTTCTTAGCATCTCTCTCCAAAATCTATCAAGTCTATCCAATCTAGCCATGAGCAAAGGGAGTTATCCCTTTTATAAGAGATTCCAAGGAATGAGTGGTTGAGATTAAGAGGCAAAAGAATTTGATCAATGGTGGAGATGCAATTCTTCTCAATCCATGTGAAGTGATTTTGATTGGCCAACTCATGAGGATAATAAGACAAAATTGGTATTTTCCTCCCTTTTATTTGTTTTATTTGATATTTGAGTGCACACCCATGTGTGAATGGGTTCACTTTTTGAGACTTAAGACTTTTTTGATTTTATCCCAATCTTTATGCTTTTTTGGGTTTAGGCTTTGATGTTTGATGATTTGATTCAATAAGTCAAGATTAAAATTATGTAAGCAAGTTTGCTTAAATGCTCAATAATTTAGATTCTAGCGATAATGTCTTAGATTTAGGATTTCTTAAGACCAAATATTTGAGAAAAGGGGGATATGGGTTTACTAGACCATTTTTGGGTGATTACATTTTCCCCTCTTTGACTAATGTGTGATCGATCTGGGAACACATTGGGTCAAAGAACATTTGAAGATTGATTGAACCTGAAAATAGCTTGATGTGAAGTGATGAAACTATCCCACAGATTAAAAACTGATTCCAGACTTGATTGAGAAAAGATCGATTGAAGATTTGAAGATATCAGCTCTCGACTTGATTGTGTGAAGACTGGTAGAGAGATCTGAATATATCAGCTCCAGACTTGATTGAGTGAAGACTGATAGAAGAGTCCAAGAATTTAGTTTGATGTGAAGTGATGAAACTAAATGTCTATCCTCCCAGCAGATTTCTTGGTTTAAGATTAAGTTTTGAAATGATGAACCAACCTGATGTGGTGCGATGAGACTGATTTTCATTCGATTGATTGTTTGAGATAATAGACTTGATATGGATCCTGATGAAGCCAATTACCAGATTGAGGGGAGTTCTCAGATTGATATGGTGTGATGAACCTGATATGCCCTAGAGCTTTGAGATTTGATGCGTAATGATGAGAATAACTTGATTAGATCTTGATTCAAATCAGAGCTTGATGCCCTTAGAGATTGAACTTGTGATTTGAATCAAATTGTTGATATAACGGTACTACCCCCTTGGGAACGAAATCGAAAGGAAGGGAGGCACAAGCCTGATAGATCGAAAAGATTGAGAAATGTGAGATGCAAGCCTATTTTAGGTCTACTTGACCAAGATTGACTTAAGTTGACTTTTTTGGATTGTAGAGGGAAATGTGTAAGAATTTGGATCAAAAGGAATCTCAAATCAGAATCCTGTGAGGAAAGCATTAACAATCAACTGCATTTATGAAAAATGGGTTATTTTACATTTTTGAGGATCAAAACACTGTTGAATTTTGATTTCGGTCCCAAAAATGGATTCAGAGAGGTTCAATTAGCCAGGGGTGCAATTTCCACGTCCATAGGAGCATTTTGAAAATTAGGTCAAAATTGCTATATAAGGCATAGAGGGATCACTTTCAAATCATTTTCACTATCCACCTTTGGAGTTTTCGAGAAGCTTCTCTAAGAAAAAATGGTGGTCCCAATCTCTACTCATTATTTTGAGCACATGAGAAGGCACAGATGACCCAGAGATTATCCAGCACCTGTAAGTAGTCGATAAACTTCATCTTTGCATGTGAATTTTGCCTGTTTTGTCAAATTTTTATTATTTTTGTGTGTTTTTAACCATATGCCCATGGTTTGTCGTATGGCCTTGCGAAGGAGCTCATATGACAAATGGCCAAAATCCCTTTTTTCATTTGGGGCCATTAGAGTTGTCGTACGAGACTTACCCTCCTGTCGCACGACGATATTCAAACTTGCCCCATTTGTCGTCTAATAACTCTATGTTTGTCGTATGAAACTATTTTGTCATCTGATATTTATTCTTATGTCATATGAACTTTGGGGCTAATTTTAGTCTTGTTTTATTTTGTCGTATGGGAACAGAGATATTTCTCTCCTGTTGTTACAACCCAGTTGTGTGTTCGTCTTGCTTAGTACTCTGTTTGCAAGCTTTTCTGATGATGTTGTAGTGTTTTCACTTTGATTTAATGTTGATACTGATGTCATTTCTGTCGCTTGTCTATATGTAGGTGTAGTTGCCTAACATTCAGTTCAGATCCAGGTATCCGGCTACCATGCAGTTAGTTCATGGCTTATCTGATGATTAGAGAGCGCATGTCCGAGCTTGTGGCCTTTCATGGTTGTTAAAAATGCCTGATATTTGCATAAACCATGGGATGTTGAATGTGTTAGTGGAAAGATTCCACAGTGAGGACAATACTTTTCACTTTCTAATGGGAGAGATGACCATCACTCTTGAGGACATCTATAGGATTCTGCGGATTCCTTTTGTTGGTGCGCGGGTGGAGTATGATTCCACACCTTTAGTTGGAGTGCATGCGTTAGCTCGAGTCTTTCATGATCCTTTGATTATAGATTGATCCATCTCCTGGGATACTTTGGTAGAGAGTTATGGAGAGAAGTGGCCTCTAGAGTGCATGCTTGCTAGATTCATTGGTGGTTTCCTCATGGTTGATCGATCACAGCAGGGGTTCTTATGTGGTTGGGCTTCGATGCTAGAGAGCTTGATCACACAGCCTACGTAGCTTGGTTCAGGTCAGTACCTTCTAGCACAGATGTATCATGGGATGTACAAGATCACATATAGGGGTATGCAAGGGATGGCTACAAGAGTTGTGGTTTTACAGATATGGGCTTGGGAGCATCTCCTAGTTTGTAGAATAGTTATGGTGGATACCTGACAGGGTGGATAGCCTTATGTGTATAGGTATTCAGGTTTCATTACGCAGCCCTTTCTAGGCAAGACAGAGTATTGGAGGTGTCAGCTGGATGATTTGAGACTGGTGGTATGGAGACCTTACTTGCAGGTAGAGGCCTGGGATGAGTGGAGAGTCGTCCATAGGGAGTTCTTTATTTCTTGCGCCTTGTTGGGAAAGACATCACTGGTGATAGAGAGATTTGCACTATCTCAGGTATTGTGGTAGTATGGTCGTATTCAGAGTATATTCGTAGAGTACACCGCTTATGCTCAATTTTTGGACAAGGAGCGTACAGGCTGGTCTAGCAAGTAAGATTTCATCTTGTGTATTTCTTTATTCTTTGTGCTTATTTTGTATAGGTAAACTGAGCATTTGAAATTTTTGTTATGCAGGTTGTCTTTAGCATTGTGTACTCAGGAGATCATCGAGCTTACCCGACCAGCGTGGGATTATAAAGCAGGAGTAGCAAATGCAAGAGTTAATCTTGAGTACCGAGACCATTTGTCGAGGTATCCTTTCCCTAGGTTTACATATCTGACTGAGAGGGTGCCTAGGATTCAAGATGATGGTCCAGGACAGGCACCAGTGGTAGATCCACTGGTTGTTCCTGAAAGAGCACCTCAACAAGCACCGCTGAGGACTCCTATTCAGCTGAGAGAAGGAGTTGGTACTGGTCCTAGAATGAGCAGTGTGTCAGGATGACAGAGAGATCACAGGGAGATGGGTACCCTAGGAGCTATTGGAGGACAGGCATCGTCCACACAGGCAGCAGAGGAGGAGATGTCTGATGTGCAACTTGATCTAGGGCTGGATGATGTAGTGAGGATAGTTCAATAGTGCCAAGAGGCACGAGAGGCTATAGAGCAGGAGGGTCCCTAGGGAGAGGAGGCTCTCAAAGAGACACTGACACCTTAGGATGTGATCAAGTCATTGAGGATAGGAATGCGAGCCTCTCAGACACAGCTAGCAGTGGCTTAGTCTCAGATTGTAGAGAGAGACCGAGTGATTGCAGGGCATGAGCGAGCGATTGCAGTCATAAGGAGAGGATTCAGGCACTATAGAGCCAGCTGACCTTTTAGACTAGCAGAGCGGCATATTATGTTGCAACAGATATGACAATGGTCTCGAGGGCACAACAGGTGTCATCATACTCAGAGTATTTAGCATGATCTGAGGGAGAAGTCCCTCCACCTAGGACAGATGTTCCTCCATGCCCACCGCCCGATGGTGGTGAGGGAGGAAGTGAGACTTGATTACCCCTCTTTTGTCTTATCCCTTTCTAATTTTGAGATCAATTGGGTTTGTATATGATTCACTTGCACCGAAGGTGCACCTTTTTGCTCGATATTTATGAGAGCACATCCTTTTGTGTACACTGATATTTATGAGAGAACATCCTTTTGTATACACTAATATATTTATGAGACCATACAGTACGCTCTTGTTCTTGTCATTAAACTTTATGCGTAGGTAAGTAACCTTTGAGGAGATGAAATGTAGTTGATTGTGTCAGCGAAGGATTAGAATATTTAATTAGTTATAGGGATTGTTCGAGTATCTATTTATCTTCACTTATTAATTAGATCATGTTGATTTAATTATTAAGTTGTCTATGTACTCTATTTTCACTTAAGCTATCTCTTAGGTACATATAATTAATATTTTATATTAATTATATTACGCAACCTAGCTTTTACCTTTTTTAGGGTTTCGTTCACCTTTAAGGTTGAACTTTTGTAATTATTGTTTCATTACCTTGGAATAGAATTTGCTCTCACTCCGCTGAGATTTTCAAGTCTTTGCTTTTGTCTCTTTAGTTTCCTTTCAGCAACAGGTTATTTGCATGCAGGTGTTCTTGGCATTCTGTGAAGTTGGATTTCTCAACTTCTACATGGTATCAGAGCTTCCCTGCTGCTGCCTGGTCTGAGGGTTTTTAAAGCTGTGAGTTCCAGCCAAAAACCATAGCTTCTCTGGGTCTTTACCTTCATTTTGGAAGAGGCTCTATTTTTCGGAGCACTTTGAGCCAAAATGGAATCCACCATTGCGCTCAGAAGGCCTGGGAGAGTCAAAAATCATATAAAGCTCGCTGGTTTTGGTCACAGTGACCCCAGAGAAAAAATTTCTCCCTCCTAGGCCATATGACACAAAAATTGAGACAGAAAATCAAAAAAAAATTTTAAAAATTGATTTTTTAAGGGTTTTTTAAACCCTACGCAGTGTAGCCAGAGCGCGCCACCCTGGCACCACCCTGGCCCGGCCCGCACCCGGCCCCAGCTGGCGCGCCGCCCACCGGCCACCAGAGCTGCCCCCACTGGCGCTGCCACTCGGGAACCACTTGGGAGCTGCCTGGCCACCACCTCCACCGACAGCCCGCCACCAGTCACCACCGCCCACCACCAACACACACAGTGGTGACATCACTGCTGACATCACCTTGTTGAATTTATTTTTCCAGCCATTTTCAAAATTTCTAGCAACTTTTCCACCTTTTCCGGTGACAAAAAAATTTTCTGGCAAGACAGGCCTGCGACGGGCAAACAACCGTTAATTTTTTTCGGTGTCTGTGACGGTCATTTGACCGTCAAATTTTTTCCCGTGACTGGTTTTTTCCAGTGAGCTCATTTTCAGAGGAGCAGTTGGTTTTTCGGTCGTAACTTGTGCATACGGTGTCCATTTTTAGAAAATAAAACATCATCAGAAAGGTGTTTTTGAGCCGGACGCAATGGTACTAGTCTTGATAGTTGATTCAGCCATTTGATCTTTTTTTTTGGTGTTGAAGTAGAGGCTTCTATTTCCTTCATCTCTGCATCTAGCATCCAGGTTTTCTTCTCATTTTTTGTGCTTTCAATAATTGTTTCTTTGTTGTACGAGGGATAGAATTATACATTGTGGGGGGGTGCTTTTTCTTTCTGTCATTTAAATTTAGAAATGACCCTTCTACTTCCATCTTCTTCCTCTCTCGATGTCAGACCCCTCTGTGGCCTGGCTGACACCACACAATTATCACACCTGGAAAGCACACATGACCAGGCTACTCATGTCATGTGGCTTATGGTCATGTCTAGATGAAAACCAACCTATCTTGTAGCATCCTTTTGAGATTCTTCAGCACAGGAATAAAATGGATGAAGCCATGGGCTTGATTGCACTGAACATCTGTGACAGTCTCCTTTTTCACTTGGATGGTTTGATAACTCCTAGGGCCATTTGGGGCAAGTTTTCAGATTTGTTTGGCACAGTGAATGAATTTCAAGCACTACAGCTTGATGCAGAGCTGACCACTTTGACTCCTACCAGCTTTCCCACTATGGAGGACTTCTTGATGAAGTTCAAATCTCTACACTCAGTTTTGCAGGGATGTGGGAGAAATAAGACAGATGATGAGTGTATCTTCCTGATACTCTCAAAGTTGAGAGGATAGTATCAGATCTTTTCTTCTACTTTCTACTCCACCATGGATGCTTTGGGTACTAGACACACCATGCCTTCATTCAAGACATTCTATGATCGGTTGACATGGGAACAGGCAAAGATCCAACAGATGGATGCTTCTGGCTCTTCTAGCCAAGCATTGGTTGCTCAGTCTTCACAAGGGAAACCAAAACAGAAAGCCAAACTGAAGAAAGATTTAGTAGGCAATGAGTATTCCTCCAAACCTGCATAGAAAACTAATTCCAAACCTCTAGCTAACCCTTCCAAGGGTAAATCTTCTTTGAAGTCTACTAAGTCTACCTCCAAGACTAAGAAGAAATTAGTTGAGACCTGTAGCTTTTGTGGAAAGGATGGACATATTGTTTCTAGGTGTTGGAAACATTTGGAGGCTTTAGAGGAAGCCATGCAGGAGCATCACATTTCAGCTCCTCAATCCATATCCTCCCCTGCAGGGAAAGGTCATGCTCTTACTGCACAAGCAACGACTTCTAGGCCCACCTAGATTCTTGATTCTGGTGCCTCTCACCACATGACTCACACTCAGCAGTTGGTCACCTCACTTGCTCCCTGTGCTACTTCACAGATTGCTATTGGGAACTCATCTCATCTTTTTTTTTTGCATTAGTCGGGGGCTCTCTTCAAGATGTTATTTTTGTCCCTGAAATTTTGACGAACCTATTGTCTATCTATCAAATTTGCCACTCTGGCTCTGGTAAGATAGTTGAGTTCTCACCACATGATGTGGTTATTTGGGACTTACATGATTCTGATATGATTGTGGCTACTGGGAGTGTTGACACTGCATCCCGCCTATACAGATTTGATGGATTTGAGTCTTCTGTTGGCACAGGTTCCTATCTTATAGCACATGCAAATTTACTGAGAAAACTTTGGCATGAGTGTTTGTGCCATGTCAATTATAGATATCTTCAATAGATGAGCACACAGGCACTTGTTCTTGGGATTCCATAGATTACTTGCACTAATGGGGTTTGTCAGGGTTGTGTTCTTGGAAAACAACATAGGGATCCTTTTCCTTACAGGTGAGCTACTCGTGCTTTGGCACCATTAGAGTTGATCCATAGTGACCTAATGTCATTTCCTACTCCTTTTTTTGGTGCCAGATATGTTCTTACTTTCATTGATGACTTCTCCAGGCGCACATGGGTGTACTTTTTGAAGTACAAGTTTGATGCCTTTGATTCATTTTGAGTCTTTAAGACATTTTTAGACAAGCAATCTGGTCTTTCTATTCTCCAGATACGTAAAAATAATGGGGGGAGTATGTGAACCAAGCTTTCAGGGATTTTTTCTCTGAACATAGTCTTCAGCATCAGTTTTCAGTGCCCTACACCCCTCAGTAGAATGGTGTGGTAGAGAGAAAGAGCAGAACACTTCAGGAGATGGCTAATTGTATGATACAGTCCAGGTCCATGGATTCATCCTTTTGTGTAGAGGCAGTTAATTGTGCCAACTATATTCAGAATCGGATGCCTCACAAAGCAGTTCGACATATGACTCCTAAGGAGGCTTGGTCTCATGTCAAGCCTAATGTATCTTTATTCTGATTTTTTGGTAGTGTAGCATGGGAATTTGTGCCCGACACTCAGAGGAGAGCAATGGAGCAGAAGAGCTAACACCTCATTTTTGTTGGCTACTGCAAGGATGTTAAGGCATACAGGTTGTTTGACCCTAATTCCAGAGAGGTCCTATTTCGATGGGATGTCCAGTTTGATGAGCACCTTCCTGCAGTAGATACCCCGCTTCCAGAGTCTACTTCACTTACCACTACTCCCTCATCTCTTCCAGTTTCTTTTCAGGATGATGAGGATGATGATCTTGGTGATCCCCATTTACCTCCACCATAGGATCCTCCACCGATGCCTAGATGGGCTCGTGTTACAATTGATGTTGCAGGATCTCTGGCTGGTGACCCTTCCACTTCCTGTCACACCCAGTCTCATATTGCAGGTTCTAGTCTTCTAAGTCATGCTATTTGTGGTGATCCTCAGACATTTGCAGTAGCGACAAGACATACTGAGTGGGACAGTGCTATGGAGGAGGAGTATTCTTATTTGATGAAGAATCACACTTGGGATCTTTGTTCTCTTCCTAAGGGAAGAAATTTAGTGCCATGCAAGTGGTTGTATCATACTAAGTTTGTTGTTGATGGTTTTATTGATAAGTATAAGGCATGTCTTGTTACGAAGGGTTTTTCACAGGTTGAGGGTATTGATTACACTGAGACATTTGCCCCTGTCGCTAAGATGAACTCTATTCGCCTTGTCTTATCCCTCGCAGCTTCTCAGGGATGGCCCATTTTTTAGATGGATGTGAAGAGTGCATTCTTGCATGGTGATCTTACTAAGGATATTTACATGGAGCAGCCTCAGAGATTTATGCAGGATTCCTCCTTGGTTTGCAGACTTTGGCATTCTTTGTATGGTCTCAAACAGGCCCCTCGGGCTTGGTATGATAAGATGGACTCCTTTCTTCTTTCTATAGGATTCACACACTGTCATTTCAATCCTACAGTCTACATTCAGCGTCTTGAGGATGAGGTTTTGATCCTTGTGCTATATTTTGATGATCTTTTCATCACAGGTAGCTCATCTTCTATGATTCAAGATGTTAAGCGTGCATTGATGGAGCAGTTTGAGATGACTGACCTTGGTCCATTACACTTCTTTCTGGGTCTGCAGATTGTTCAGTCCCCTATTGGGATCTTTGTTTACCAGTAGAAGTATGCTCTTGACATGCTTTAGCGCTTTGATATGCTTGATTGCAAGCCTTCTCCCACACATTTTTAGTCGGGTGTTACTTTGTCTACCTCTTGCACTTTGACTTCTGTGGATCCTACATTGTATCGGCAGTTGGTTGGTAGTTTGTTATACCTGACACACACTTGTCCTAATCTCTCCTTTGTAGTTGGTCTAGTCTCTCGGTTCTCACATGAGCCTCATGAGAGTCATTGGCAAGCTTCCAAGCATATTTTAAGATACATTCAGGGCACACTTATGTATGGCATTCATTACACATCAGGGGTTCCTCACATTGTTGGCTTCAATAACTCAGATTGGGCTGGTGATGTTGATGATCGGAAGTCTACTTCTGGCTTTGTTTTTAGTCTTGGCTCTGGTCCTATCACATGGTCATGCAAGAAGAAGAATGCTCATGCACTTTCATCTACAGAGGTTGAGTATAGAGTGGCAGTGTATGCTAGTTAGGAGATTCTATGGCTTTGACAGTTGATGATTGAGTTTGGCTTTCCTCCTGATCATCCCATTGTTCTCTGGTGCGATAATCAGAGTGCTATTCACATTTCCTGCAACCCAATGGAGAATCAGTGCACTAAACACATTGAGCTTCATATGCATTTCATCCGTCAGCAGATTCAAGATGTTCTCACTTTGGATTACATTCCCACTAACTCGCAGGTTGCTGACATCTTCACCAAACCTTTTGCATCTCCGCGCTATCTTCAGTTGCGTTCTATGCTTGGGGTGATGGAAGTTGTCCTTGGGGGGTCTTGTTGAGTCCTTCCTTCCTTCATGTTTTTCTCAGCATGTTTGTTTTATCTCTTTTTGGAGAGGGGTTTTTCCCACTTGGTTTTCTCCTTTATCTCTGGTTCATAGAGATTTCCTTGTATTGGGTACCTAATCAGGCCTTGTTGCCGGGACCCTCTTTTCCTGCTTTCATAGTTGTGCTAGGTTAGCTTACCTCCTGAGCTTTGCTTAAGGGGGGGTGTTAGAGTATCTATTTATCTTCACTTTTTAATTAGATCATGTTGATTTAATTATTAAGTTGTCTATGTACTCTATTTTCACTTAAGTTGTCTCTTAGGTGCATATAATTAATATTTTATATTAATTATATTGTGCAACCTAGCTTTTACCTTTTTAAGGGTTTCGTCCACCTTTAAGGTTGAACTTTTGTAATTATTGTTTCATTACCTTGGAATAGAATTTTCTCTCACTCCTCTAAGATTTTCCAAGTCTTTGCTTCTATATCTCTGGTTTCCTTTCAGCAACAGGTTATTTGCATGTAGGTGTTCTTGGCGTTCTGTGAAGTTGGATTTCTCAACTTCTATAGGGATAGCTACGTGTCTAGATGATTGGATGGAGTAGGTTATGATGTTATTATGCAAGCCTAAAAATGCAACCTATGACATGAGTCAAGTCATCAATCTCTGTAGTCACAATATTTTCATCATTTGGACATTTTGGACACTGGAGACAGTACAATCTTTACTAGCGCCTTAGGAGCTATAAAGATATGAATATGACCCTTTTATTGAATAAAATATGAGTAACAAATGCAAGCATCTAGGCATAAGCATCGAGATGACTTGAATACTTTTTTTTGTTTTTGATAGAACAATGGTGCACCAGTATCGAGGCATTCAGGGCCAAGATAACCATGAGTGCATTTTTGTTAAAACAAGCAGAATAAGAGATAAGGAGATAGTACCAACCTCACCTTATGGTGCAAGAGAGTAGGATCGAGGGATGTGTGGCTTATCCACCTGAATGCAGAAGCTCTTACCACATACACCCTACTATCTTGACATAAGGATCATTGGAACTACACCAACAAGTAGTAATCAAAGAAAACATAAGAAATCATTGATAACATACATCATACAAGAAAATTATCAGCAATCGTTCAATCTGTTTAACTTGTTGATGAGGTGAGTGTTAAGGAACACTGTCGTGTGTGTTATTGTGTGTGTTATCCGATGTTGTGTTTAGGAACATAGGTTTTGTCCAAGGGGAAGTGTTGAGAAACAGTGTTGATTAAAGTGTTGAAAAACACTAGCGTGTCAGTGGAAAACTGTCCAGAGGAAAGACCAAGTGTGGGGACATAACAGGTTGACTAACAAGACATTGGAACAGCAGGAGGCCTACACAAGGCCTAAAGATGGCTTCAATCAGTGAAGCACATACTAATTTGATACAATAGCTCAGAGGAGTACAAAGATCATCCCACAGATGAGATGAGCCAAGATATGCGTTGATAGATGGAGCGTTGAGTTTACAAGTGGCGTCTGTTGCCAGGTTTTCACCACTTGGTAGAGATTCTATTTTTGCTATCAGGGCGCTTGTTTCTAGGTTTTCACCAAGGCAGTTTTTCTTGATTTTCAATTTTTTGTATTTTTCATTTTTTTAATTTTTTTTCTCTTTTTATTATTTTTTTGATTGACTTAGCGAGGCACCTGTTTGCCCGGTTTTCACCAAGACAGTCATTTTTTCAGGTGATTTGTCAAATGTTTTTTAATTTTTACACTTTTCTACTTTTTTGATATTTTTTCAAGATCATATATATACATGCTGCTGACCAACGAGAATGCTCAAGCATAGAATTTCTTCACGTGGAGAGTATTGATGGGATCAGTAAAGGTATCGCCTTCTGGAGTTGATAGCTGATAGGCCCCAGAGCCAAATGTTGCAGTGATCACAAAGGGGCCCAGCCAGTTGGGTTCAAATTTCCCTTTTTGTTCATGATGCTGTTTATTTTTGGGATTCTCTTTGAGCACAAGGTCCCCAACTTGAAATTCCCTAGGTCTCAATTTTTTTTTTTTAGCCTCGAGACATTCTCTTTTGATAGACCCTTAGATGGTTGAATGTTGCTTTTTTGTGCTCGTCAAGTAGTTCTAGCTCTTGGATTCTGGAAATCTGATATTCTTCATCTGTGATGAGTCCATGTAGGTTCACTCGAAGTGAAGGTATTTCTACTTCAATGGGCAATACAGCTTTTGTGCCATATACCAAAGAAAATGGTGTTGCCCCTGTAGGTGTTCTGATACTTGTTCTATAAGCCCATAAGGCTGGATTGAGTTGAAGATGCCAGTCCTTTCCAATCTTGCTCACTATTCGGTGTAAGATCTTCAATATTTTTCTTATTGGAGGCCTCATCATGTCCATTCCCTTGAGGATAGTAAGTAGAAGAATAGTGTTGAGTAATTTTGAACTTGTCACAAAGTTCATCCATGTCTTTTTTCTTGAATTATCCCCCATTGTCTGTCACAATAAATGAGGGGATACTATATCTGCAGATGATATAGTTGAGAATAAACATGGATACTTGTTTACCCATAGCTTTGATCAAAGGTACTGCTTCAACCCACTTGGTGAAGTATTTTGTGGCTATTATGATGAATTTATGTCCACCTGAAGATGATGGATAATTTTTCCCAATTAGGTCAAAGGCCCATTGTTGAAATGGCAAGTGAGTAATAAAAGGTAATAGCTAAGGTGCGAGAGCATGAATCAAATGGCCATGGTTTTGGCACTTCTTGCATGTTTTAGCAAATTGTATGGCATCTTTTTCAATGGAGGACCAGTAATACCCTGCTCGGAAGATTTTCTTAGCTAACGAAAGACCATTTGAATGAGATCCACAAACACCTTCATGGACTTCCTCTAGCGCACATTTGGACTCGTCGTGCTCTAGACACCTAAGGAGAGTACCGTTAAGACCTCTTCTATGTAGGTCGTTAGCCATGATTAGGTAATGGGGTGAATTCCTTATAAGGCTTATTTTTTCATTTCTTGATAGGTTGTTTGGCAAAGTTTGGTGTTGGAGGTAAGAGTAGATATGTGTGTATCGGGAAGAGTTAGTACCCATGAGGAAGCACATAACTCAAGATTCTGGGGAATCATAGGTGGGAAAGAGGAGTTCTTCTACCAAGAAGTCATAGTGAGTGTGGTGTTCTTCAAGTTGTAGCATGGAGGCCAAGGTGGCCATAGCATCGATTGCTTTGTTTGCTTCTCTTGGTATCTTTTGGAAAGTAAAAAATACAAAGTATTTCTTGAGAGAGTCAACCATCCATTTATATGGCAGAAATTTATCATCCTTTGTCTTATATTGATCGTTGACCTAATTGATTACCAGCTGTGAGTCACCATAAATATGTAGTTCAGTGATCTTCCACTCGATAGCCATCTTCAGACCATTTGCCAAGGCTTCATATTCTGCAATGTTGTTAGTGCAGGGGAACATCATTTTGTAAGCCTTTGGTATCTTATATCCTTGCAGCTTGATAAAGAGAGTTTTGATACCAGCTCCTTGTTGTGTGAAGGATCTGTCAAAGAACATCGTCCAGGTGTGTTCTGTAAGACACAAAATTGCTTCATCAGGAAATTCTATCAGCAGTGGTTGTGTGTCATGTAAAGGAGCATCAGCTAGGTGATCAGTAATAACTTGTCCTTTAATCACCTATTTGTCAATGTGTTCGATGTCAAATTCACTGAGAATCATGACCCATTTAGCTAACCTTCCTATGAGAGTTTCCTTGTTCAGTAAGTATTTGAGAGGATCTATTTTGGAAATCATCTTAATAGAGTGTGCCAGCATATAGTGTTGTAGTTTTTGAGAAGCAAAAACTACAGCAAGGCAAGTTTTCTTGATGATAGTGTAGTTATGTTCATAAGACACCATGGTCCTGCCTATGTAGTATATAGCTCTTTCCTTTCCTATCTCATTTTGTTGCGCCAACAAAGCTCCCAAAGATGTGTTTGTGTCCGAGATGTATAGAAGGAGAGGCTTTCCTGGAATAGGTGCCATCAACACAGGCAGATTAGAAAGGTATTCTTTGATTTGTTGGAAGTGTTTTTCACACCCTTCATCCCAGCCAAAGGTAACTCCTTTATGTAATGTTTTTGTCAAAGGTTGTGCTTTATCTGCGAGTTGGGATATAAATCTTCTGATGGATTGAAGCCATCCTTATAGAGTTCTAACTTGACTGATATTGCAAGGAGGTTTCATTCCAATGATTGCCTCTACCTTTTCAGGGTCAACCTCAATTCCTTTGGCCAAAACAATGTATCCTACCAGCTTTCCAGAGGTTACACTAAATGCACACTTTTTAGGGTTTAGTCTAAGCTTAAATTGCTCCATTCTATCCAGGATCTTTTCTAAGTCTTTCAGGTGAGTAGCTCTTCTTGCAGATTTAGCTAGAGTATCATCTACATAATATTCCATATTCTTATGCATCTGTACAATATAAAATCATGTGATAGATTGTAATTGATAATGTGTACATATAAAAATGTAAAGGGGATTGAAATAGAGATGTGTTTATTAAGAATATGTAATGTATTAAGAAGGGTTGATTGATTATCTTGAAATGTAATGCATTGA
>MU223623.1:631660-641922 GCA_018584345.1 Thuja plicata
TTGATGATGTTTCTCAATTGCTCAAGGATGCATAGGCTTCAATAGAGAACTTAGTATCACTTCTTGATTCTTAGAAGACTTAGAGAAAATGAGAGAGAAAGCTCCCCTTTTATATGAAATTAGGGAAAAATCTTCTAAGGAGGCCTACATAGGAGAATTAAATTCCCATTAAGGCCTTTACCCCTAGGAGAGGACCTATATTAAATATAATTTAGGAATCAACGCTTCGGAACCTGAAACAGCCGACCCAGAAGAGGGAAAAACTTTTTCCAAAGGCTGACCTCCAAAATCTATGAGACCCCAGGATCAGAACCCTGGGTCAAAGTTGAGGTCGACCTTGACCTAGGTCAGGGTCAAGGTTGACATAGACCTAAAAGGTTGACCCTGACCCGGAAGCCTAAAATCACCAGTCTGCAGTCCAGAATGCAGAAATCAGGATAAACAGGAGTGGAAAGAGGGACAGAACAGGGGGGAAGCCATCTCAAGATCAGGAGCCCATTCAAGGTGCTTTTCATGACCCCAAACCACTTACTCAGAAGGCTAAACACATCTACAATGGAAGTGCTTCCATTTTTTGACTATACAACATCATATCATGGAATATGGTGGTCATAGCTCACTGATAGGTAGCCCCAGCATTTTTGAGACCAAAAGGCATGAGATTCCAACAAAATGTGCCCCATGTGTAGGTAAAGGCAATTTTTGAATGATCTTTGGGAGCTATTCATATCTGATTGTAACTAGAAAATCCATCCATTAGCGAGTACATTTCATAACCAGCCGTGAGATCCACAATCATATCAATGTTAGGTAATGGGAAGTCATCCTTGGGACAAGCCTTGTTTAGATCCCTAAAGTCTGTGCAAACTCAGATTGACTTTTCATGTTTAGTCACTGGGATGATGTTAGAAATCCAATCTGCATAGGCTATAGCACGAATGAATTCAGCTTTCAGTAATTTTTCCAATTCAATTTTGACCAATAGTGCCACATGAGGATGCATCTTTCAGAGCTTTTTTTTGACTGGTTTGACTCCTAGAGCAATTGATAAATGGTGCATAATCAGATCTGTTTCCCAACCTGGCATTTCTGAGTAAGACCAAGCAAAGTTGATTTTCTTTCTTGTGAAGAATTAGGTGAACTCTTGCTTTTCTTGTTCAGACAAGGATTGTGCTAGGTAGATGAGCTGAGGAGCTTCTATTGTTCCCAAATTTATTGGTTGTGTCAGTTCTATGAGCACTGAAGATATTTCTCAAAGATGATTAGGGAGGAGATCAATTTCCCCATCCTTGGGTGCCTTAGAAAGCTTTTCACTGTCGGATACACCTTTTGTTTTTACTATTTTTGGATCTGACACTGCCACGAGGTGGTTTTCACCATCAATCCTTTTTTTATTTTTATCTTTTCTCTTTAGGCTGAGGAACTTGATGTCCCCCTCTGTCATGTTACGCTCATTGCATTGGTGGAAGAGGTAAGGGGTTCAATAGAATTTAGGTAGCAAGCCAAAGTATAGTCGTTAGGAGCAGAAATGAGATCTAGGGAGGCATCATGATCCCAATCAATTAATTTAGGATGAACAAGGGGTAAGGGCTCAATAGGTTCTAAGGATAGCACCGAGTTATCCCAATCATGGTCTTCAATGGGTAAAAAGAGATCAGTGATGGCACTCTCTAAAGGGTTGCCTATATCGTGATTTGTCCTAGTACATCTAGTAGAGTCGTTGTTGGTAGTCTGAGGATTCGATCTGTTTGACCTAGCATTGGTGTTTTCTCTTGCTTCCCGACCGGCCATACGTTCTAGAAATACACTCATTGGCATAACATGAATTCTCCTAGATGGAACACGTGGTGGGGGAGCCATGTCTAGTTCTTGAAGATCCCTAAGATCCCAAGTGTTACCACTTTCTTCTAGCTCTTGAAGATCCTTGAGATCCCAAGTGTCATCATTTTCTTCTATTTCATGCTCCCATTGTGCCCATTATCGACTATTAAAATCATGGCTGTAGCTAGTAGAGTTATGATCAATTCTATTGTAGGTGGATGTGTCGGCATGGCTAAATTTTTTGTCGGTATCCCACTCTTGTGTAGCTGACTCAAGAGCATTCGCAGGCTCTCTCCCAAAGTTCCATTTTGTGTTGCGCAGAAGAGGTGGTCTATCTTCTTCTTCAAAGTCATCATTGGGAATGAGAATGTGTCCTGGTTTGGGGTGCTTTCTTAGCGGTTCATTAGTATGGATACTGTCTTCATGTAAAACATATGATGTGAGCTTGTGAACCACATCCACCTCAATATCCATTGTAGCATCAGAGAAGGAGTCTGATTCATACTCATTAGAGTCTATTTCAATTGAATGGGGTAAATATAACACATGCGCAGGAGCCACAGCTTGCCCCCAGTTAGGATGTTGTTCTATTAGAGTAGTGCCTAGACCATAATCAAACTGAATAGGAGCTTGATCTTTGTCTTCCAAAAAATGAGAGAGAGTCCTCAGGATACTTAGGTAATCATTGTATTCATTTTTCTGATCCACACTATGTTGAGTGGAATTATCTTCTGATTTTGTAGAGGCATGAGGAGAGACCTCTTCAACAACATGTACTCCATTATTTGAAAAGTGTGGTAAGGACATGGGAAGTGAAGACCAGTTTCCCCCAGTTAGGGTGTCTATCCGTCGATCCCTGGGTTTGTACTTCTGTAGTATTGGTGGTGCTGGACCCATTTGGTTTAAAGGGAGTTTTGTAGAACGAGGGGACATATGGTTCCCCTTAATATGCCAGATTGTCAATAAAGGCACTCATTAACTTCTCAAAGGGGAGAGGAATGATTTCATCTCCGCTATCATTGTTTGTGTCATAGATATTTCCATGGGTGTTGTTAGGATGACTATTCTCAGGAGGAGAATGAACCTTATTTTCATGGTACCCTACACCAGTTTTATCCGTGGGATCCCAAAATTTATCATGGAGAGGCTCCACAAGGCCTTTATCTTTGCCCAAGGGTCCTTTACCTATATAGCCCATTTGTCTCATCATCTGATATCCCTTCCCATATTTATCCGGGAAGATTTCCACATGTGTTACTTCATTAGTTTGCTCCTCATCTTTATATAACCAGGAGAGAACAACCTTTTCTTCATTTTCCTCTGAAAGAGATACCTATGCTTTCACCATTCTAATTCCCTTGTGTATTTCCACTTGTTTTCCCTTCGAAGGTGGGAAAGATGAGGATGGCATGCCATTAGATCTGGGAGAGGCAGGGAGAGAAGTCAGTTGATATTCCCCCATGTTGGTGTTGTGAATCTTAAGTTTTTCCTCAAGGTCTTGCATAAGTACCTTTTGAGCAGCTTCATAATGCTATAATGCCTCCTTATTGTGTGGAACCATGATGTCAGCTTGCTTTAGGGTATTACAGAAGTGCTATCAGCTGGAACGGTCACCTCTACTCCATTATAGGAGAACTTCACACATTGGTGATATGTGGAAGGGATTGCCTACATATCATGGATCTAGGGTCTCCCTAGCAGTATATTGTATGTAAGAGGTAGATCAAGTACTTGGCATGTGGCATTCCTTTCAACAAGACCTACCCTGATCGGGAGCACTATAAGTCCTTTGGATGATCGTTCTTCTTTATCATATGCTTTTATAGTAATTTTTCTCTGAGGATCAATAGTGTGCTCAGAAAATCCTAGTTCTTTGACTAGCTTGAGGGTACAAATATTTAACCCAGCCCCTCCATCTATCAAAACACGCTTGACCCAGTGTTTGTGAATCAAAACCTCTATGTGCAAAGGCTAATTATGTGGGTGACTAAGAGCTTTGTCATCTTCCTCTGAGAAAGATAGGTAGTGAGGGGTGGTCAGATGATTAACCATAGTTTTAAATTGACTGATATCAAGGCCTTTGGGAACATTGGTTTCAATAAGTGCATTTTCAAGGACTTCTTTATGTGAGGGTGAGAGCTTCAACAACTCTAATATCGAGATATGAGCAAGAGTTCGTTGCAACTGATCGACCAAATTGTAGCTTGTAGAGACTTTTTTGGATGACAATGGTTTGTCTATTGTTACCATTGGTTGTTTAGAGGTGGACGTCACTCCCTTAAGGGTGACCTTGTTTTGACCTCTAGTAACTGTGTTAGTAGAATTAGGTTCCTTATCTTTGACAATGATCACATTGATAGATTCGTCCGGGGGTTCAAGCATGTGAATCACATTGTCAACGTGGGTAGATGCATGATTGACAGTAGCTCCTACATTTTGTGATGATTCACCCTTCTCATAAGAAGGCAAAGGGTGCTTGAAAGCTTTGTGATCATCATTTGAGCTGTGGGTACCAACCGTGATGGTTTTGTTGTCAATCAGATCTTGTATCACATGTTTCAATTTCATACACTCATTCATTGAATGTCCTTTATTCTTATGAAATTCACAGTAGTGGTCATCATTCCACCATCGGGGTTTTACCTCAAGTTCCCATGGTTTTGAATTAGGGATCGTAATGATCTTATTGGAAACCAGTTTCTTTAGCGCATCTTCCAAGGACTCTCCAAGAGGAGTGAAATTTTGTTTTGGTCGAGGGATCCATGGTGCCTTGTCCTTCTATGCACCTTTAGTGCTTTTAGAATTTTTAGCAGTAACTGAACTCTGCCTGGCTCCCTGTATGCTAGTAGTAAGGTTGAATAATGGTTCATTAGATTTGATTTCAAGGGAATCAACAACGCCATCATTAACTACATTGTGATTCTTGTTCTAGTATTTGCTCTTGTCATTATTATTGTTATTGTTGTTGGATTTGTTGTCCTTATTCAAAGTAATGTCCCTCTTTCTAACAAGAACATCTTCGATTCTTATGGCACTGTCAACCAAGTCGCTAAATGAAGTATGTTTTTGCATTTGTGTTGCATAGTTCATTTTGGGAACCAGATTATTGATGAAGATGTCAATCTTTTTGGGCTCTGGTATTTGTCTAGGGTACCTTGTGAATACCCTTCTCCATCTTTGGAGAAACTAACAAAAGGTTCGCCCATATGCTGCTTGGTGTTGCAAAGATTGAGCATAGTGACCGTGTGTAAGATATTGTAGGAGTAGTGTTGGATAAATTTTTGAGCCAATTCGTCGAATGTTTGTATGCCTGGTGTGAGCTTTGTGAACCATTATAGAGTGTGGCCGCTAAGACTTCAAGGGAATAATCACATCAAATATGTCTGTTCATTCATAAAATCCATGCTAAGGGCACATAATTCCCTCGCATGATCTTGGGGATCACCTCCTCCATTGTATTTATCATACTTGGGGATTTCAACCTTTGGAGGAAAAGGTGGCATGTGCAAGTTTTTAGCAAATGGGAATGGGCATATGGACTCCAATTAGTACTTGCTGGGAGGTTGTTCTTTTGCCTTCTTGAGATCCCTTAATTCACATCTCATATCCTATAATTGTTGATTAAGTATAGTAATGGGTGACTCTTCCTCTTGTTGTATGAGTCCCTCAATGTCAAAGTCAGGTGGAAGCTTGACACTTGTTGAAGCTAGATGCATAAAATACTTATCCTTGTCTAATTGCATGATGGCTTGCATCATCTTTTGAAAAAATTTGTCTTGTTGGCACTTCCTAATCTCTTCGAAAGTGGGTTCTTCTATAGAAGAAGAAGCACTAGTATGTTGACTTTGATGTTCATGTTGAGACCCCCAATCGTAGGCCGACATCATTGATGTGTTGTGGGTAGCCAAGTTTGAGGAACCAAACAATGGTATTTTTGGTTGAGGATTTAGAATGTCCTTTCGTGAGATCTCTTGGTCCATCTTGGGCTTCTGGAAAGAAGGTAAGTCTTAAGTAAAGTCATCTATAGCTTTTCCCTTAGAATCAAGATTAGCCTTTTGACTTCTTGTTTGGACCATGTACGACAATCTATGACTAACATTTATAGAGGATCAGGTCAAGTCAATTGTCAAAGTGTAAATATTTTCTTGATGAAGAAAAAAGAATTGTTTGGTTGTTGAACTTGTGCAAGGTATCGTGTGTTTGATGTATGAATACCTATTGAGATGACACTTGCGACAAAGTTGATAAAGAACCAAAGATAAAGAGCCAATATGATTGAGAGATTTGTGAAAAGATAGGACAAAAGGATAGTGACAAGTATAACCACCATATTTGAGAGCTAAAAAGGTCGTGACAAGGTATGATAGTTGTTGTTACAAAGATGTGACCAAGGGACAAAGTTTTCAATGCTGAACTATTTCCAACTCAAGTCTCATACGACAATACAAGGGTCTTCAGACGATAATATAGGGGTCTTCATATGAGTTTTTGCCTCTAGACATGTTCCCATACGACAAATGTAATGGTCTAAAATGACAAAAGATTCTAGGGCAATTTGCCACTTGTGTGTAAGATTTTTATTTTTTTTGACAATTCTGTCTGAAATTTGAGGTGAAAGTCTCGATGTTTTGCTTTTGTCTATTGTCAAAGTGTTTATGTTTGAGAGCTATTTGTCTAGTTTCAAGGTATACATGCACGTCAAACACAATATTTAAAGAACCAAACACTTTCTACCCTATAGTAAATTTGGCTTAGTATCACAATCTTTGCCCACACTTGATATTCCTTTGCCTCACACAAAGTGATATTGGCTTTTGTCGGGACTAGGCACGTTGTGGGTTTTGGAAAGAGACTCAATGCTTGAATCACATAAGCTCCCCCATGCCACATTCATGCTTTCAAACGTCCTTGGGAATACATATGTTGGGTGTAAAAATCTTGGGGTGATCCGGGTAAAGTCCACTTGGATCGATCCTTGCACAAAGATTATGATACTTTCGGAGGTAGATCGGGTAGCCTCTATCTAAAGGTGTGTAGTAAGTTCATCCGTTCATGACTATCCCCTATAGTTTCACAAGTGAAATTAAGGTATATATCCCTACAAGCATAAAAAATGTATAGTCTTACATGCAAGATTGAGACCTCTCAGCCCTACACAAGTTGAATGTATCTCCCTTGTAGTCTTGTAAACAAGATTGGAGACCAAAAATGGCCCTACAATCGCCCAATCAAATGTAGCTCTTGCTTAGCAAGACTAGGGAAACAAGGCCATACAAATGAGAAAGCATTGAAGATAAAACTAGCCATGTCTTCCCTCTCTTTGGATTGAAGGAAGCATTTGATTATAGTGGGGTGGAAGTAGCTAGGTCCGCTTATTCCCCACTTAGGTCATTCCCAGGAGATTACTCCCTTGACAGACCCTCTAAAGGTTTAGCTTGAAAATTAAATGGATTGGCGACAAAAAGGAGTCTAGATTTCTGATTTTCCCTCAAGGGGAAAAGAGCATACTCTCCTATCCAGTATCATTTTCTCCACACACACATAAAACATGCTTTAAGTTCTTTTCCCAAAGATTTAATTGCTTAGCACAAAGTAAGTGAGTCTAGGTTTTTGATCTTCCCAAAGGGAAGAGAGCATACTCCCCTAACACTTGCTTCAAGCCAAACAATAAGATCTTTCTAATTAATCTATGTGCCTATGAATCAAAGGAAAATTCTAACAAGCATGATCATTATGGTGATGTGATTTCAAGGCAACCTGCAAACACCATTAGTAATTTCAAAAACTTTCTTTGACAAGCGTCCTACAAGCACAAACCGTTAGTAGTTATATAAAAAAAAGTGTGCAAGTATAGCTTTGGCAAGCGAATCTTCCTCAAAAAATTCTGCAAAAACCAGTTAGGCTACAAAAATAGATAATAAAAAAGACCAAAGAAGACATGCCAAGGATTAGAAAGTAGAAATTAGCCCAAGAGAAACCCTAAAAATGCTTGTTATTTTTGAAACGACAAAGTACAGGATACAGATTGGTGTCAAATCTCATACGATAAAATAGAGGTTGTCATACGACAAAATAGAGTCTCACCAAAGCTCATACGACAAATCTAATGCTCTGATATGACAAAAGGAAGTTTATAAAAGCTCATACGACAATACACCTGTTCTAATATGACAAAGTACCAATCTACAATTTTCTGTATGATAAAGAACAAAGAACAGTACGACAAAAAGTGCAGTTTTGTCAAAAATATACAAGAAATCATAAAAATGGAGCAAAACACAACTTTTTGCCCCACGGTGGGCGCCAAAAATGTGCAACTAGAATCTGCAACCAAACACTTCAATAAACCATTACATCAAAAGGGGTTAGCAAAACATAAGATTGAAAGCATGATCAAAACCCTTAGAAATCGGCTTATTGCTTCCTAGTTGAAGCGAGTGTGACTCTCATGTTTGTCCATCAGATTAGACATAGAGAAATCAGTGACTTGACTACTCCAAAATGGAAGATTCAATAAAATATGGAGCAAGATGCATAGACTTGCATGCTTTGCTCTTGAAAGATTGAAAATGAGAATGCATAGACTATCAAATGAAATGCATAGAAACTATGATAAATGAAACTAGAATGTAAGATTTAAACTAGAAATGGAATGAACAATGTACCTAGATTAAGCTATGAGATGAGAACTAGAATGTCATTAAGCTAAGGAATGAAGCTAAACAATGCAAGAAATGCAAGAAACTAGCATGAGAGTAAATAAACTATGAATGCACTATGAAACCTAAGATGAAGATAGCATCATAACCCTATTCCAAATCTTCTTAGCATCTCTCTCCAAAATGTATCAAGTCTATCCAATCTAGCCATGAGCAAAGGGAGTTATCCCTTTTATAAGAGATTCCAAGGAATGAGTGGTTGAGATTAAGAGGCAAAAGAATTTGATCAATGGTGGAGATGCAATTCTTCTCAATCCATGTGAAGTGATTTTGATTGGTCAACTCATGAGGAGAATAAGGCAAAGTTGATATTTTCCTCCCTTTTATTTGTTTTATTTGATTTTTGAGTGCACACCCATGTGTGAATGGGTTCACTTTTTGAGACTTAGGAATTTTTTTATTTTATCCCAATGTTAATGCTTTTTTGGTTTAGGATTTGATGTTTGATGATTTGATTCAACAAGTCAAGATTAAAATTATGTAAGCAAGTTTGATTAAATTCTCAATAATTTAGATTCTAGTGATAATGTCTTAGATTTAGGATTTATTAAGACCAAATATTTGAGAAAAGGGGGCTATGGGTTTACTAGACCATTTTTGGGTGATTACAACTACCAAATATTCTGAAATATTTCACAGTAGGTGCATGATCAAACCATAATTCATGAGTTTTATTTGTACCTTCTATGATCTAAATTCTATTTAATATGTACACAGCAGTGCCAACTACTTCTCTCCAATGAACATGTAATACATTTCCTTCCAGCAACATATTCCTTGCAGCATCTAATATGGTTATGTTTCTTCGCTTTGCTATCCCATTCTGTTGTGAAGTTCTAGGAGCTGAAGTCTGTCTATGTATTCCATTTTCTTCATAGTATGTATTAAACAGTTCTGATGTAAACTCTCCTCCTCTGTCTAATCTCAAACATTTCATCTTTAAACCAAATTCATTCTCAACTTTTTCTTTGAATAACATGAACTTGTCAAATGCTTCATATTTATCTCTCAAATATGTAACCCACATCATTCTAGAAAAGTCATCAACAAAAAGTATAAAATACCTTCCACCATAGTATGATCTTGTTCTTGTAGGACGACATAGATCTGTGCACCAGATCCAACTTCCCTTTTGCTGAATAAGCTTTGCTCTTGAAGGTGCTTCTAGTCTGTTTCCCCATAACACATTCTCTACACATAGTGTTAGATGGCTTTACAATTTTAGGTAGATCTCTTACTGATTTTGTCATACTTGCCTTCATAATGTTATCAAAATTAACATGACAAAATCTTCTGTGCCATAACCAGCTGTCATCAACCTTTGCAACAAAACATGAAGCTTCAGATGTGTTCAATTCAAATACATTACCTCTAGATTTAGTACTAGATTCTATCAAGTCTCCTATTTTGGTCTTGATAGTACACTTTCTATTTATGAAGTTCAGTTGATAACCCTTGTCCACTAGTTGTCCAACACTCAAAAAATTGTGCTCAAGTCCATCAACAAGTAATACATTGTCAGTGTTATTCTTTCCATCCAAGGAAATAGATCCAATTCCAATAATATGTTTAGGAGTATTATCACCAAATCTATTAACACCACCATCATGTCTTTTCAAACTCACAAACTTATTTTTATCTCCAGTCATATGATGTGAACAACCACTATCTATGACCCATTCAGATTTCTTTTCAACTCGAGATACTAATGCTTTTTCTTCA
>MU223623.1:642023-656971 GCA_018584345.1 Thuja plicata
GAAAAACTTAGGTTTGTGCTTTGGAATTATTGTAGGACATCTAGATGCAAAATGACTGATCTTGTTACATGAAAAACATTTCAAAGGTAATTTTCCCTCAAACTTACCCTTACCTCTCTTTTCTCTTATGGAAATCAGTGCAAAAATTTCATCTAGCTTTCTTTCTTCTTCCTGTATCGGTTCCCATTCATCAGCATAGGCTCCAAGTTCTTCTTTTAGATCATTACTGCTTGTGCTTGCATTTCCAGGTAAGATTCTTTTGCTTTTGTGCACGGTTGCTTTGAATGCTGACTCAACCTTAGGTAGAGTGTCTCCCAATTCTGTGGCTTCAAATGTAGTTAGCTTGCCAATCAACATCTCTCTGGTGAAGTTCAGTGTCAAAGGTATGATCTCCTTTATAGCCTGAACCTTGGTTCTATATGTAGGTGTCAAAGATATGAGTATCTTTGCAATAAATTCTTCCTCACTGTAAGTTCTTCCAGAGTTCCTAATACCAGTAACTACCTCAGTAATTCTCTATGCATATGCTCAGATGTTTTCATCGTCTCTTATCTTCAGTGATTCCATCTTTGTCTTCCAGTTCTGTAACTTTCCTTGCTTTGTAAATTTATCTCCAACATATAGTGCTTCCAGTCTTGACCAGATTTCATGTGTAGAGTCCAAGTATTTTACTTTAGTAAGTTCTCCTTCTGATAATTTGCTGATTAAGGATTCCCTTGCAACCATATTGCATGAGAATAACTTCTTTTGATCTTCACTAGCTTTCTCTAATTCATCCTCAGTCGCTATCTTTTCCTTCTTCTTGGTTATCATCCAGTAGTCAATTCCCAAACATAGCAAATGTGTTCTCATCTTGTTCTGCCAACTGTCAAAGTTTTTAGAGTCAAACTTTGGACTATCCTTCCTGTAGTAAGTCATTTTCAAGATCACCTCAACCTGTTAAACTTTCTCTTTGAGGACCAAATGCTCTAATACCAATTTTTAGGAATAACAGTCCACAAGACAACTGAGAGGGGGGGGGGGGTGAATCAGTTGTAATCTAGATTATTAAACTTTATACTTTATAAACCAAATCTGCAAATGTAAATGATAACACAGTAATAGACAACACCATAACACAATATTTGTTGTTGAGGTTACCCTGTTAAAGGTAAAACCCCGGTGGGAATTAACACCCACAAATAATGCACTAAGAGTATAGTATCCATGTTAAAAGATATTAGCCATGTTAGGAGCTTGTTACAATAATATAGTACATAGTCCCTATTAGGAGCTTGTTACAATATTACAGTACATAGTCCCTGTTAGGAGACAGACCCTGTTAGGAGTCAAATAGAATAGTAGGCTCGCTACCAAGGCACACTGCCCAAAGAAGGTTAAAGCCACCCTCAAGGATTTACAATCTAAATCAAGTGTATAAGGAAAATACACATTCCAACAAACTGTCTGATAGCAATTGTCTTTGCTTGGTCAGTTCCAATGATGTATAAACTCTTGCTTTGTATCCATCAGTCAACAAGCTTCGCAACTTCCACTCTTCTCTTTCTTTTCTCTATCACACTTCTTCACAAGAATTTATCTTTCATATATACCCTCTTACAATAATTCATTAGGTCGGCCAGTTAAGCTTTCCTAATACATAATTAACTAGGTCATCCAATTAAGGCTTTCCATCATACAAATAATTACATATCCCCTTGCTAAGATACACACGGTATCTATAACAAGTATACAACATTCACAATTCATTACATATACTTTCAGATCCACAACTCATGCTCACAATTATGTTCACATGCTAAATGTCTGAAGTCAACCAGGAAATAGGTCTTCTCCAAAATACATGCCACAAATGATGTCATCAGTAACCAATCAACAAACAAACTCAATCCATTACTCTATCATATGTCGGTTGTCCATCAGTAAGCTTGCAAGTTTTGAAATATCTTCGCCAGACAAATATACTCAAGACACAAAGACCTGCTCTGTCCAGAATCACAGTTATAGTCCAGAAAACTAGTTTTCACTAAATCAACTGTAACATCCATAGTAGGTAATATAAAGTCAAGTGACCTTAGGGATAAGGTTAGCACACATCCTTCTACATAAGTTCAACTTCGATCGTTCTGAATCATCCATACAGTGTATGTACACTTCATCCAGTTACGTAGCCAGTTTGTCTTCTTCATAGAAATATATGTTGACATCAGTGAAAAAACATGAATATCAACAGCATGATCAGTAACCAAAACTGATATCATCCAACAAAACAAGGCTATAAAGGTTTAGGGCTTGGTATCAATGAATAAGGCATTAAAAACCTGATTCATTCATCTCATAAACAAGACATGCATGGTATAGGTTTCTCACCTCCTCCAATCAAGGTAGTTGATCTTAACCATCATCCTCCTCTTCATGTTCTTCTTCCAACACCTTCTTTAGATCACCCTGATACTCCTCAAGATGTGGCTAAAAAAGTGTATGTCTAGTTAATGAATTCTAAGAAATAAATCTTTAAACCTATTCTGAAAAATGCTCTATCTAAATACAGATGTCCTTTTCATCATAGTAATACACATTTGCTTGTTGATTGTGTGAATTTCAAATTATATGTTAGAGAAATATCTGCTTTAGGAATTATATCTCATTCTCGTGTAGTATTACAATTTCTTTATAATTTTGATATAGGGCATTCCCCTTGTTCTTCTATAAATTAGATCATTTTTCTCCTCTTGTCTCTTCACTTGGGGGCAAGAGTTATTTCATTCCAATCTTCTAGGATCCATTTTTCTCTTAGCATGTATTTTGTTTTGAGTTTAATTGGTTATCCTTTCTATATTTTATCCTTATAATTTTCTATTATGATACATACTTCCTTTGCTTATAATCATTAATGATATCTTTTCTAGGACATTTGTTTTGTAAAGATATCTCTTTGCTACACTATTTCTTGATATAATTTGATATATCCCTTTCTTTCATCCCTAGGGAGCAAGGTATTTTCCTTCTTCCTCTATCTAAGGATATACTTTCCTTAGCTTAGTGGCATTTGTTTATCATACAACATTATTTCCTTATAAAGATCTATGTTTTTGGCTACGGATACCCTCTTATATGAGAGGTGATTGTCCTAGGTCATCATCTCTTCTTTATTTTGCAAATTATGTTCTATATAAACTCTTGCCTTTGCTTTGGGTTAGAGTTTGATTCCTTCATTTTGAGATTTCTCTTCCTCTTCATCGCAGGGGGCTTGATGATTGAATCTTTGGTCCCTCTTTTTTTTGGAAGATGACATTTTATCCTAAGCACTCCTCTACGGTGGGGGTCTTGATGGTAAGATCTCTTCCTATTTGAGGATCCTTTTTCCATATGTGACATATCCATTTCACGATTATCTATGTTCTTAGAGGTAAGGGTCAATACTCTTTGCTAAGGATATAGTGTATATTGTTTTTAAGCTAGATATCTCCTTACCTTGTGAAGTAGGTATCCTCTTTCTCTTCCTTGTCCTACCTAGTGGGTAGTCATGATAAGGAGGGGGGAATATATAGGGTCTCCCTTATACTATAGTTAACATTTTACAACATGCTAAATCCTTGAAAGGTAATGCACATAAGTTGCTAAATCCTGAAGAGACACGCATGTTTATTTTTATTTTTGCTAAATCCTCAGAAGATAACACACATAAGTTGCTAAATCCTAAAGAGATACGCATTTTAAATTTTACAATATGCTAAATCCTTGGAAGTTAACACACATAAGCTGCTAAATCCTAAAAATACATGCATTTTATATTCCACAGTGATACAATAATGTGGATCTATGGATACTTCAAAAGCCATCAGAAGACGCATTACAATTACAAAGCATAGTTTATGGGAGAACTTGTTCAGCTCTCCCTCATTGGTGATTCATGGTAAGGTGGGCATATTACAAGGTGAGGTAATCACTTTCTCTTTTCTCTCTTTTGCTTTCATGCTAGTAGGATTAGATCATGAAGCTATGTTATCTATAGTGTTTCTCTTGTCTTGCTTATGTAATCATGTATGTTTTCTATAATTAATTGCTCTTTACTTTCATATCTTTATGCATGTATGTTGAGTTATAATCCTTGGTTTGGGGGCTCATGTCCTTGACTTAGTGATGTTCTACCTCATTGAGATCCACCAGAGTCTTTCTTCTAACTTTATCGCGAGTATGTTTGATTTCTATACTCCCGCTAAAGCGGGGGATTAAAGTATCATCTTAAAATGGAAGCACTTCCATGTTAAGAACATTTATCCCTCCTTAGGGGGTGTTTTTGACCACCATCATATTTTCCCCTCATTTTTGCATCCTCTCTTACTTATGTGTCTGTTTAGGACCCTGATTGGGCCTCTCTGGGCACCATCCATCCCATCTGGCATGTTTTCCAAAGGTTCTGACTCCCTAGGTCAAGGTCGACTTCGACATTGGCCTGGGTCCCCCTTTCAAATCTGGAAGTCTATCGGCTGTCATAGGTCATCAAAAATTTATTTCCCGCTTTTGGGTCGGATGTTTTGGGTTCTGAAGTGACGATTCTTAAATTATATTTAATTTAGGTCCTCTTCTAGGGGCATGGGTCCAATTGGAATTTAATTATCCTATGTAGGTCTCTCTAAAACATTGTGCCCTAGTTTCATATATAAGGAAGTTTTATCTCTCATTTTATCTAAGTACGAACCATCAACTAAGTGAAGAACTAAGAAAGTGTGATCAAGCGCCTCTAAAGAAGTCATCAAGCAAAAAGTTCAAGCATCCATTGTTCTACATGTTTCCAAGCTTTCAAAGTGTTCAAGTCTTCCTCTCAAGCATTCAAGTTCTCCATTGAAAATCAAGCATTCAAGCTTTCAAGCCTTTGAAGGGATTTGGTTCAAGCATTCAAGATTCATCATTCAAGCCCTAGATCTATCCATCATGGTGGTGTGATCTTCCTTCAAGATCCTTTGTGCATCCTCAAGCATTCATTATTTCTACCTTCAAGGTGGATTCCAAGCATACAATCATGGAGGTTTATGGTTTCTAATTGAGTCCAAGCTTTCATATTTACATACTTGTTTACATCTGAAATACAATTGCTTATCTATTTGAATATCATAGCTTCATTATTAGATTTACTTCTACTACTTTCTAGTATTCTTTATTTCAATTATTGATTTCAAGGTTAATTCTTAAATCGGGGTTTGACTAAGGCAAACCCCTCCCCCCAACAAACAAATCCATTTTTGTTACAGGTACAGGTTCAGAACAGCAAATTAGAGTGCAAATTTAGATACCCTTTTCGGTAAACTTTCGGGATTCGAGAATAGAATTTCAGTCTGAGACTTTTTAGGTTGATTCTACCCTAGGTCAGAATCAGAAATTTTGGGTCAATGGTGACATTGACTTGAGGTTACAAATCAGAACTATGTCAAAATAGAAAAATATTTATGGGTATTGTTCGTCTCTACATTTCTATTCCAAATCTGGTCTCAGATTTTCCAGAATCATAGTGCAGATCCCTGAAAATGACATTCTTCATATCTGCAAAATTTCAAGCTTAGTAATTTTCTCCTATCCATTTCAATTAAAGTTATTAATATATCTAAACCTACCACACTCTCTTCTATAAAATGAGAATTTAAGTTTTTTCTCTTTATCCATATCCTTAATAGGTTGATTCATTTATGCATTGATCCTTTCTTTAGGGTTAATCAATTTGGATCTTCCCTTTAATAAATTTAGGATTAAGAGGACAAACCTACCCTCCTCACACACATATTCAATACACATCTATTTCAAATGTAACATTAGGTCATCATCTTTATTTCTTATCTTACATTTTGGTGACCCCCTATTTCTTATGTTACAGTTGTATTACAGGAGGTTTGTGTCGTATCATGTTGGTGGATATTACAAGTGTTAGGTTGAGTTTTTATTCTCAGTTTTTTGATAAAATAGTGATCAACAGTCTTTTGGTGATTTTTTCAATGGTAGACACTATTGTACATGTTTTTTTTATTGGTGTTCAGACCTACCTTGATAGCCTTGGTAGGCATGAAGTTTATAAGCATATTTTCTAAGACAATTAGAATTTTTTGAATAGTTTACTATGGTCTATGCTACCACATTTTTCATACACTTCTACCAAAGCATTTTATTAGATAGTTCAATGCCTTGTTTTTATGTGTAGAAGCCTAAAATAGGCTTAATAGTTATTTTAATTTTTTTTTTTTTAAGTGAATCAATTCCAAAGTAATGACTCTCGACTGATAAAACTAGGTGGAAATATAAACTTGAGCATGAAATATAAATTGACCATAAAAATAGTTTGTTCCCGCGCAGGAGCTCACAACCCTAGATAAAAGCAGTGAAATGTTTGATAAAAGCATTGCCTAGACCAATAATCTCATTGTAGACGGGGACCCTAAATGTTAAACCTTTGAAAATGTTGCATCTACGTGATGCCCAGGACACAATACCCACATGAACAATACCCAAAAATTTGATTATGATTGAGATGCACATAAGATGGAAGCTAAATGATATGGCTCACCTGTAAGGCCTCAATCTCTTATAATTTGGCTCCTCCTTTGGTCGTGAGCTTTCTCCAAACCACTTAAATGCCAAAATTGTTCATAGCCAAGATCAGCGATGCGACTAAGATAAGCATCGATGGCGGAATGCACTCTTGTGCGAGAATAAACTATTTTTATTCAAAGTTATATTTCATGCTCAACTTTATATTTCAGCCTAGTTTTATTAGTCGAGAGCCATTGCTTTGGAATTGATTCAATTTTATTTTTAAATAAAATAACTACTAAGCCTATATTCAAATTATAATGAAATTGATTCAATATTTTTTTTAAATAATGTTATTGAATTTATATATTATCATCTAATTGTTCGAGGTGACCCCCTCAAATTGATCTTCTATATTTTCATTTTTTTCATGTCATATTTTGTATTAGTGGACCCTTCTAAACATATAAAATATAAGGACCCATTTTATTTTGCACCACCTAAACTTGAGGAAAGCATACCTCAATGGCGTGAAACAATTATACATTTTATCAAAAATAAATTGTTTGTCCCATTTGTAAAATCCTTAAATGAGGGTTTAGATAATATTAAAGATTTGTTATCAAAATTAAAGTACCAAAAAAATCACCAAGGTGCATACAACCCTAATAAACCAAATCAAGGTATTGGAAAATCTTTTTGAGGTCAAAAAATATACCAACCAAGAATAAGAATTCATACATTTGATGGTAAATGTACTTTTAATGGATATGTCACATAGAACACCAATTCAAGCTTCCAAATATACCAAATAATATCGTGGTTAACATAGTGTTACTATATTTATAATTATCAACTTACCAATGGTGTCAATGAAAGTTGAGTGGTAGGAAAGGAGAAATGTTCAATTGATAAGAATTTATCAAATAATTAGCAACCTTAGAATGATAAACCATGCATTGGAAGCTATTTCATCTAATGAAAACAAAACAAAAAATTAAGGTCTCTAGCTGATTATAATGTTGAAAATTCTATATCGACACTTGAAGCTCTTAAGGTGACACCTTACCAAAGGCTTGAATTGTACCTCAATGGACTTAAGCTTTTGCCTAATAATCCTAATGATAAGTGTTTGGCCCCCCTCTCTCTCTCATATTTCCTAAGGGGTCCCAAGGGGTCATAGGACCCATTAATAAGTCATAGATGGACCTTTTAGGATACCATAGGACACATTAATGGATCATAGATGTATTTAGGAGTGCTTATAACCCATTTACGTGTTGTCGAAACCCTTAGTACACATTAGAACCCCTTAGGACCCATTAGTGTATTCTATGACCCTTTGGTACCCATTAATGGGTCCTAAGGGATTGTATCATTAGTTTAACTATAGGTCATATTCATTAACCCTAAGGTGTTTATTAATTATACTTATTAATTCACTAATGTATATATGTATTGCATTGATCCATTGATCTATAATTAAGGTTTAGGTACATGATAATCTATTCTAAACATCATAAACATCATAAGCTTCATTTTAAACATACACCATAGGAATCATATGCATAAAATATGAATCATAAATCACCATCCATCACATAAACAATAAACAGTCCATATACCATCAATAAACACATCATATAATTCTATTGCAAAATATCATGCCTCATCTCATATATATCAAAAAATAATGTATCAATCATTATATAAAATCCTAAAAGGTTCAAAAAATGTCACAAAATGAGGGGTAGCTGACACTCTCCCTGTCTCCATTTCCTGGAGGTGGCATAATGCTACTACCAGGACCTGTTGGAGGTGGACCATGAATTAAAACCATTAAAAGGTACATCATGAATTATTTATGTAAAGGCATTAAAATTTCAAACATGATGAATTAATTATGGCACCATATAAGTCAAATAAAATTCTATGAAGAAATCAATGTCAAATAGATAATATACTAATCACATACCTCATACATTTCAATCACATCATCCAAGACTTCATCTATATCATCTAATTTAGATTTGACATTGTAAGGATTGGTCATATCGTTATCATAATCATTGATATTTGTTTCGATAGTGTCATCATCCACACATATATTATCTTCCTGAACATTAACTCCTACATCATCATGATCTAGTTCCTCTTCTTCGACATATTCGTTAGGCACATCATCAACTAACCTCTGATCTTGATCATCATCTAGTACATCATCTTCTAGTTATTATGTATCTTCTTCTTCCATCACATTATACTTTACCAGCCTTCCTCTAGGATCATGTCTAACAACAAATGACCAACCTAGTTTATGTGGAACCTTTAAGTAAAATACTTTCTCACATTGGCTTGGAAGAACATAGGGCTCATTTCTAGCTTGCTCAAAGAACCTTGTATTAACCATTATAAATCTATTATCGTGTTCAATAACAGTTCTCTCAGGATCATTTTCATTCAATCGTAGCCTGTACCATTGGACGACGAACAAAACTAATTTGAAGGACTTAAAGTCACACTCAAGTATATCATCCAAAATCCTATAGTATCAATTTTCTAAGACTTCAGGATGTATGTTGCTTCTAGATGAAACATTAGTCACCTGAAAGACAACAGTTATCCCAGAATCACAAGTTTTCTTCGTGTCATCCAACTTTTTGATTCAAAATTTATGACCATTGCACCACATATCCTTGTGGTGTTTCACCTGAAATATGTGAAACATGTAAAAATTATTGCATTTCCAGTTGATAAGCATTTTTTTATCGGTAAAAGGCCTAGGCCAGATAATTTTATTAATAAGCAAATGAAATGTACAACCCCATACAGTGCGGGCGCTGGTGGGAAAGAACGGGGTCAAGAAAACCTCCAGCCCTGCCCGGGACCTAGGTCCAGAAAGATACATAATGAAATCTAAGGAGGCATTCCCCCTTATTACATTTTACAAACACATGTTTGCGTTACTAAAGTATATACCTTTATATACAAAGTGTTCTTCCCTCTTTAACGGCTCTATTTGTAGGTATCAATACATTGATTTTTTCCCTTCTCTCAGATACAATTTTTAAGACAAAAGTGTATGCTCTCCATATTCTTTAGGCATGTATTGAGGAATATTTCCTTTTCGCAATTCCTGTATATAATTGTTGCATGTATCAACTCAACCCTTCAACTAAGATTATTGTTGTGTGCTAAAATGTTGACACACTTCTATGAATCATTCCATCCAAGGTTGCTCAAGAATGAGGCCTCAAATATCGATCCATAGCTCTCTAGTCATGGAGTGTAAAGGTTTGAAATGGAGGCCCTCATATTGACCTAGTTAGTGCCTATGCAAGTACACCATGAAATGAGAGATTCAATGCATGAAAAATGAGATCTACTCTATATGATAACAATGCATGAAAGAAAATTAATCTAAATGATAACAATGCATGATTAATCTATGAAAAGAAATGCAAATGCAAGATTAATCTATGAAAAGAAACATGAATCTAATCTACATGAATAGCCATGGATGCAAGGAGAAGAAGACAAGAAGAGAGAAGTTGCAATATCCAAGCCAAAGTGCTCAAATGCTCCTCCAAAATTGCTCTCGAAACCTGCAGCATAACAATACCTAAAAATTCTATCCTATGAAAATGAGAAGGAGAGGTCTCATTTTAAAGGAAAGTGAATGGTTGAAATTAAGAGACAAAAATCAAAGGCTATGATTAAGAGGCAAAAAAACCCACCACTTAGGAAGATGTGAAGAAAAATGGATTTTTATTTAATTTACTGCCTTTTTCAACAAATAAAGTGCTTTAAGTGGGGATTTTTATTTATTTAATTACAAGAGGGGTTTTCTTTATATTTAAATAAATTCAAAGAATTTTATTTAATTAAATGGGGGAAATTGAATTTAATTAAATAAGAAGAATTTTATTTAATTAAAAGGGAGAAATTTACTTTAATTAAATAAGATAAATTTTATTCAATTAAAAGGGAGATTAAATCTTTTAATTAAATAAGATAAATTTTATTTAATTAAAAAGAAAATTAAATATTTTAATTAGATAAAAATGATCAAACCTTAGGAAATATTGAAATAATTGAATAAATTACAATTTGATTAAGGAAATTGATTTGAATTGAAAATGTTCCAAAGCATTGATTCAAAAATTTGATAAAAATTATAAAATGATAAATGGGGCCCAAAGTCTAGGCGACCATTTTAGGGTGCATACATTTGCCCCTCTTTGACTAATGTGTGGTCAACTTGGGAACACATTTAGTCAAAGAATGCAGTTGAAGTGTGAGGTCCACTTGGGATCACAAAACAACCCAGATGTGTGGTCGATTTGGTAACACATCAGGACAAAAATAAGCACAATTGAAAAAAGACAGTCAACACCGAAATAAGTAATTGACATGTTAGAGATAAGAATCTCAAGCAAGACTAATATAATTGATAAAGTTGAATCAAAGATTGAAGTTTGATAGGTACTGCCCACTCGTGATCGAAATCGAAATGAGATAGAGGAGAAACAACAAATTGATAAATTTTGATCAAATCGAACTAAAGATAAGGTTCTTGATGTAAGATGAAAGATATAAAGATCAGAGAACCAAGGTAGATCATCAAGCATGAATGATTATGCCCCAAGGTTGAATTAGAAGAAAAGAAGTAGGGTGAAAGCGAATGGAAGATAGAAGTTTGGAAGAAGTGGAAAAAAATGTAGAGAAGAAAGAGAATTTGCCCCAAAATCAATCAACTGTGTAAGATAGAAAATTTCGATTGAGATCACGAAAGAAGATAAGGAATGAAGATCAGAACATGATCATAGTTGATTAAAAGTCCACAAGAAAGATGAAGGAAACCCTCTCAAACTCATAATGCAACCTAAAAATGCAAACTAACATGAGGTCTAACAATGCAAGCTATATGAAAATGCAAAGGTGTACTTGCAATAGAGCAACTGTAACATAGGACTTTGTGTTCATCATTCATAAGAGAATGTTAAGGAACTTATTTTCATCATTGGGCCATTATTAACGGACATCGAAAAATCACACAATCATCACTAGTCACAAGTGCAACTATGAAGATATGAATGTGATTTATATCAGATTGGAATGTGGAAAGATTCTAACATAAGCATCAAAGACATAAAGGTCAAGATGACTGTGATGTTAGCTTACCCAATTTAATATAGCAAAACCATGCTCGCGTCGAGGCATAGAGGCCAGGATGACCAGCAGAATGGTTGTGCAAAAAATAGTAAAGCATAAAGCAAGAAGCAAATAAAAACATGTCCCATGCCCCAAGTCCTCTAGCTATGCATCACAGAGAGACTTATTAGACAAGGACACTCAACAAAAATCAATAACAGTCAGCACACAAAGAAAATATCATGACATAGCTCAAGCATTAAGTGTTGCGTTTAAAAATTTAAGCTTGTTAACTAATACTGAGTTCCGAGGATAAGGATTGAATGCTTGCAAGCAAGTAAGACCACATGACAAAACTGATAAGTGTTGAAAAACACTCAATGTCAGGGGTTGTATTGAAAAATATAGTTGGGGTGGTGTTGAAAAATACCATTTGTGAGGCATCCTAAAGATGAATGCATCCAAGAGACCAAAGCTAACACAGTTATGCCCCCTAGACAAAGACAAAGACCAATTCCAGACCAAGGCAACAAGGACAAGACATGATGGAGAAAGGCTAAGTGTCGAGGACACTCGCTATGAAATAGGGGTGCAAAGGCCTCAAATAGCACCCATTTCCAGTTTTTCACCACTTGGATTTTATTACAATTTTTTCATTTTCACTTTTTTCATTTTTTTCCTTCTTTTTTTCAAAACTTTATATATATTTTTTTTTTAATTTTTACTACCAAGGCGCCTGTTTCCAGGTTTTCACCAAGGCACTTTTTCTATTTTTTTGAATTTTTTAAATTTTTTAATTTTTTGGTATTTTTTGGAATATATAATTTTCTTTTAAGATACATCAAAGCGCATATTGCTAGGTTCTCACTAAGATGATCATTTTTTAAGGACATTTTCTGATTTTTAGAATTTTTTGACAATATGTCATTTTTTGGATTTTTTCAGGATCAATAAATCTGTACAAAAGGATGCCCCAAACAGAACAGGCATCATGGATAGAACTTCTTCAGGTGCAAGACATTGATAGGATCAGGGAGTTGTTCTCCCTTTTCTATAAATATTAAATAAGCACTTGTCCCAAAAGTTGTTGTGATAATGTAAGGTCCAATCCAATTAGGTTCAAATTTGCCCTTCTGATCTCTATGTTGTTGGTTCTTAGGATTTTCATGTAGGACAAGATCTCCCATTTGGAATTCTCTAGGGCGAACCTTTTTGTTGAAGGCTTTGGACATGCCCTTTTGATAGACCCTCGTATGGTCAAATGATGCTTGATGTTTTTCATCTAGAAGTTCTAACTCTTGAAGTCTCATGGTGCGTTAGTCTTCATCTGTAACTAGACCATGGAGAGAAACTCTAAGTGAAGGAATCTCAACCTCCAAAGGTAACACTGCTTCAGCACCATATGAAAGGGCAAAAGGAGTATCCCGAGTAGGAGTACGAATACTCGTTCTATAGGCCCAAAAATCTAGATTTATCTATAAATGCCAATCTACCATTCTTACGGATTGTTCTAGGCAAGATTTTAAGAATGGTCTTGCTTGATGCCTCTGCTTGACCATTTCCTTGCGGGAAGTAAATGGAGGACCAATGTTGTTTAATCTTGAATTTTTTGTAGAGTTGTTTAAGGTCCTTATTTTTGAACTGGCCTCCGTTGTCATTAATAATCTTGGAAGGCACTCCATATTGACAGATGATATGGTTCAAAATGAATAGAGAGATTGTCTTGCCTGAGGCAATAGAAAGTGGGACAACTTCTACCCATTTAGTGAAATAATTAGTAGCAGTAATGATAAATTTGTGTCCACCTGATGAGTTGGGATGAATCTTCCCAACAAGGTCAAAGGCCCAGCGCTAAAATGGCCAATGAGATATAGAAGGAATGAGCTCCCTACCTAGAGCATGTATCAGGTTACCATGTTTTTGACACTTTTCACATGACTTTGCAAAAGCTACTACATCAATCTGCATCGTGGGCCAATAGTACCCCGCCCTAAGCAACCTTCAGGCCATGGAAAGACCATTGGAGTGTCCCCCACAAATGCCCTTGTGAATGTCAACTAACGCTTGATTAGATTCTTCCTTTTATAAGCATCTAAGAAGTGTCCCATCTAGACCCCTCCTATACAAATCACCAGTGATAAGGGAATGTCAAGAGGCATTTTGGGTAAGGTTTCATCGCTCAGATCGGTTAAAGGTTTCAGGTATAATGCCATCACGAAGATATGAGTAAATGGCACCATAACGGGATGATTCATGACCAACAAGGGTAAAAATGATATGGCTTTCTTGGGAGTCAAATATAGGGTGATGTAGCTCTTCCACCAGGAATTCAAATCTTGATTCATGTTGCTCTAACTGAAGAAGTGAAGCAAGTGTAGCTATAGCATCAGCTGCTTTATTTTCTTCTCTAGGGATTTGCTGAAATGTGATAAATGTGAAGTATCTTTTTAAGGAATAACCCATTTTCTTGTAAGGTACCATTTTCTCATGTTTTGTTTGATATTCATCATTAACTTGGTAGATTATTAGCTGTGAATCCCCATAGATATGTAACTCTATAATTCTCCATTCTATGGCTATCTTAAGTCCATTTGTTAAAGCTTCATACTCAGTAATGTTGTTTGTACATGGGAACAATAATTTATAAGACTTAGGAATCATGTACCCATGAGGAGAAACCAACAAAACACCAGCTCCTGAACCATTTTGCATAAAAGATCCATCAAAGAACATCTTCCAAGTTCTTTCAGTCTTATACATAAGATGCTCATCTGGGAAGTCAACTTGAATAGGTGCATCATCTTGTAATGGAAAATTAGCCAATTGATTGGCTATAGCTTTTCCTTTGATTTCCTTACGCTCAATGTACTCTATGTCAAACTCTAAAAGTATCATCATCCATTTAGCAAGTCTACGTGTGAGGGCAAACTCAACAAATATTTGAGTGGATCTATTTGGCTATGAGGTGTATAGTGTGCACAGGCATGTAATGTCAAAAATTTTGGGAAGCAAACACAACAGCAAGGCAATCTTTCTCAATGCTAGTGTAATTAACCTAATATGAAACAAGAGTATGACTGATGTAGTATATTTCTCTTTCTTTCCCATTTTCGTCAAGTTGAGCTAGTAATGCCCCCAAGAAAGATTTTGTCACTGAAATGTATAAAATAAGTGGTTTCCCTGGGATAGGAGGCATTAAAATAGGAGGATTTGCCAAGTACTTCTTGATTTGATCTATGCTCTTTTGACAATCCTCATTCCAAATACATTTGACT
>MU223623.1:677730-692696 GCA_018584345.1 Thuja plicata
CACAACCGTTCATCTCCCCATCTCTGGGATTGATCTCAACCACTCATTTCATCACCAATTCCTATATAATAAACCCTTCATAACCATTTGAAGGATCCAGGATTTCAAGCTTACAAGCGCCATTACTTTGTCAGCATTCAAAGCTATCTTGCGATCACACACACACTTTGCAACTATCAAATTCTCGACGCTTCTCAAGTCATAGACGCTGCCCAGCCAATACTGAGCATCAAGAACAACGTTTCAGAAGGAGTAGAGAGAAACAATAGAAGCTTCAAGCATCGAAGGGTTTGCATTCGTTTGTCTTCCTTTTTGTTGTTTGTACATTTTATTGCTCACGTATCTGTTATTCGTTTAGTAGTTATTGCGTACTTGATTTGCATTCACTTGTGAACCTTGGCTACTAACCCCTGCCCTTGGAAAGCTGTGGGAAACCGGAGAGAGAGGCGTACAATAAGATACTCATGTCTAAATTCTTTTCATTTCCACAACTGTGTGTAGTGCTTCATCATTATCAACTACAAGTGAGTAAATTTGAGGGCCCCATTCTAATGGTTCTTGTTCCCAATGATAAGAGTGATGTTGCATCCAATTTCAACAAGTTTAAAAATTTGAACAACTACATCAAAATAAATAAAAAATCATCCAACATTGTTGATGAACAAGTGGAAGCAACACCCAAAGGTGTGGCTCCTTTGTCATTTATTTTTAAACCTTCTCATAATTATACTCAACTTTCTCAATCTTTGCATATTGTGAGGTTGAAGTTAATTAATGCTAATGTGTTAACACTTCCTCCTATGAAACCAATTGAAACCTCTAAATCTTAATCCAAATACTTTGATTCCAAATCTTTTTTCCAATATCACTGTCAGCCTAGACATTATACTAAAAAGTGTTTATGCTTGAAGAGTGTTATCCAAGATCTTATTGATCCTAAGGCTATATTTGTTCATGATGACAATGATCAAGGAAAAAAATTTGTGGAACCTCCTAACCAAAACCCTTAAATCTACACCAATCCTTTGTCATCTCATTCAAACAATACCATTGATCAACCTTCTTCTTACCTATTCATTGACTATGTTGATAAAGTTAAAGAAGCCAGTCATGTTATTAACCGGGTTGAACAAGTCAAACCTAAACCTTTATATCATCCTTGCATTACCTTTGACCATACCAAGACAATTAAAGCACCTGATGGTCCTCTCTATATTTTTGCAAAGGTTAATGGCTTTCCTACCCATTATGCCCTTGTTGATCCTACTTGCATGGTGAATGTGATAACTGAAGAACATCTTTACAATGAACAATTGCAAATTTTTTTAATGATAAATCTGATGTTAGAATTCAAACTTTCCATGGTTTCCTTTATCCTTCCCATGGTTCCAATTCATTCCCTGTTGAAGTTGGTGGTAAAACTTTAGATATTACCTTCACTTTCATTCCAAATTCTAATCAATTTCAAGTCAAACTTAGTCTTCCTTGGCTTACCTTTATGCAAGTCATGGCTTCTCCTATTCATAAATGTGTTAAATCTCCTCATAATGGAGAAATCGTGACTCTTAAACCACAATCTTTATCAGCCTTCTATGAATCATGACTCAGTTGACCTTGATTTTTTTTGGCCTTCTATGCCTCAACCAACTCAAACTCGTCCTAACCATCTCTTTAGATCATATCAAGCCTGCAAGCTTCAAAATATTTGGGAACTTAGCAAACCTAAGGATATTCCATCTCTTTAACCTGGACGTGGACTTCTTCCTACACCACCTACACCTCCTCTTCCTATTTCTTATACACATACTTCTCAACCCATCTCTCAACCTAGTGCGGTTCCTTAAGTTCTTCCTCAAAAAGAAGAAAAGGACCCGATGTTGATTGAGCCTATCCCAACTCAAATTTCTAGCAAGACCAAACGTAACAGTCATGCTCGTGATCATTGCCGCAAGTGTATTTATAGGTACCATCAACATGCTTCTCAAACATTGCTTCACCTCATACAACACCTCATGATCCACTTCCCTTTGACCAACCCATGCCTGAGCCCATGAAGGAAGTGGATTTAAACAAAGCTATAAAGAACAAACATGACAATGCTATTTGTATCTTGGATTCTATTACAATTAATATAGATGAAGAAGATACTCTAGATGATGATGTTCTTGATGCTGACAATGATATTCATGCTAGTGATTATGATGACATGTATGATACTATTGATATTGATCGTGATTTACTAGATCATGATTTACTAGCTATTCTTTCACAACAGTTATCTATCACTCCTAGTAACGAACACAACAAACTATCTTCACAACATGGTCCTTGTTTGGAACTGGCTATTGTTCCATCTGTTGTGCTTCTTGTTGCTCCTCTTGAGAGTTTCCCACCTTCCCTAAACACTATGGATTGATATGGTGGGGGGGGGGCAGGCGATACACTTGACTAGCTCCACTTGTGCGGTGAGTTTTCCTTTCTTTTCTTTTTTGTCATGATGTGCTTACCCCGTGTTGTGATGCTTGTTTCATGTTTTGTTTAGATTTCTTTAAATGACCCTTGTTTCTACCTTGGCACAAGGTGATAAAGGAATTGCAGTGTCATGCACATTCTTCTATTTTATCTCTCTTCTTCTATATGTTGTTACATGTTATGTCGTCCCTGTTTCATTATTTGTACATGTGCATTTGTGTTGTCTGCTTGGGATGATGCAAAATGGTAGCTACCTATTCTTTTTGGTCTCCATGATGCCGACCCAAAAAGACTCTCCTTTTTAGCTCTTATGTGCTTTTCTTCCAATATGCTTGTAGTTATACTATCTTTGGGAGATGATGATAGTTCATTTTGACACAATTTTGATACACAAGAGTTATCATATGACCTACTGACCCAAGAGTTGGTATATCCATTTCATGCTTTCTCTTGTCATGTGCTCGTTTCCCTTGATTTGTCCTTTTTTAGAGGTATTTCAAAATGGAAATATTTCTCGTGGATGTATGTACGCTTTGTTAAAGCCATTGCTCCTATTAAGGTGTTTTCAATAGATTCAATGTGGGGGCATACACTCTGCTTCACATTTTACACACATAGAGATTTGGTGCTATTTATTCAGTCAATCCTCAGACTTATCTCCATTGTTCATTTGGTCCTAAACTGATTGTGCATATTTGGTCCTTTGACTAACCATCCTTCTTTGATCCCCAAGGAAGCTTACCTTCCCTTAGGACTGGTCATTTTGTTGTTGGATCCATTATTGGAAGAACTTTCCTTTAAGGATTAATCCTTGTCCATGGGTTAAACTAGCATAATATATGCAACTTATTAGACCATTTGATTCCATCTTTTGCAGCGCTTTCCTTGTTTGGTTCATAATAAGACTCTCTCTCTCTCTCTCTCTCTCTCTCTCTCTCTCTCTCTCTCTCTCTCTCTCTCTCTCTCTCTTTTTNCTCTCTCTCTCTCTCTCTCTCTCTCTCTCTCTCTCTCTCTCTCTCTCTCTCTCTCTCTCTCTCTCATGATGCCTCTCTTATTTTGGTTTTGGACTTGATGAGGAGTTAAGTCACTTTGGGGATTGATGTTTCTTTGTCTCCTTAACCTCAGTGAGATCATCTTATGCATTTGATCTACTTTACGATGAGTACGAGTTTGCCTCATACTCTCGCTAAAGTGAGGGCTAAATGTATCATCCTAAAAAGTTAGCACCTATTATTGGATGTATTTTAGGACCCATCAGACCCCATTTTAGTGATTTCAAGATCCCAATGTATTTATGTTTAATTTCCCGCATCTTTCATTTTCTTTCCTTGAGACTTTGCACACAACCCAAGCCCCAAATCTGCTTTAAAATTAGCCCTTCTGGAACTAGGCTGACCTAAGTTGGCCTTGTCCTTGGGCGTTAATTTTAAGTGGGCTATGGGTCCAATGCAAGGGTGTTTTATTTCCCGATCTCAGTTGTGATTATCTTGGCAATTCTGAATCCCAAAATGAGTATAAAAGGGGCTCTTATCCTCTCATTTTAACATTCATTATTTACACAAAAAATCCATAAGATATACCTATATGATCTCAAATTAAAGAACAATTAATTGATCAAGTGCAAGCAATCAAACATTCAATTTGTGCAATCAAAGTGTTGGATTCAAGATTTGAAGGCAAGCATCCAATTGAAGATCTCAAAGTCTCCAAGTCTTCTTCCATTCAAGAAAGGACAATATTCTCTCATTGATGCAAATTTCTCTCCCATGGTGGCCAACTAGAAGAATTCTCAAGCAAGCAAGAAGATGTAATATCCCCTTTTTGGGCACATTATTTTGTGCCTTATAGTTAGCCTTTTCATCATGGTATGGTGGGCTAACTGATGTTTGGTTGAGGATCAGAGGGATGTCTGGCCTAGGCATTTTCAGTTTTAGGCCAATCGGAGCAGTTCCCATAGGGTTTCCAGGGTACTTACTATTTATAGTAAGTCGGTAGAACTCAGTGTTCCTGGAATTTCAGTAGTGGAATCGAAGCGTCTCGCCAAGAGATTTCTAGCAAGCTATCACACATCTCCATCTGAGTTTGTTTGGTCCTCTATTTTAATGCCAGAAGATTCCTCATTTTATTTTATGTCACTTTATAACCAACGGTTATATTTATTTAAAAAGTGAATTTAAGTGAGAATATGAAAAGACAGAGCGGGAAAACTGAAGAGTCACAGCTATTGTTTTAAAAGAAGGATTGAAGGCTCATTTTGATATGCTTAGTTTTTTATATGATATTTATCTCTTGGAGATATTAGGAAGCTCTCAGCTTTCAAATCCAGCCTTCAGGATGAAAACCCTTTTGGCTCAGAGGTGGATTGGACATAGCCCGGGCAGTTCGTCTACAGTGCAGATTTGTGCATCAGAGTTCGCCATTGTATTCACAGGTTCTTTTATGTTGATTGTCATTCTATTGCATGTTGAATTCAGCTTTGGATGGTGAGAAAACCCCATTGTTACTGTATGGCTATTGTTTAATATGATAACGACCTCTTAGAGTTTATTGGAATATATTGTTGGTTATTTATTTTATTTAAATCAATATCATGTTGCATGCAAGTATATGCTTAAATCTTTTGGGTTACACTTGAGGGGTTTTTGGAAAATGGTCGGTTAGGGTCATTACAATGGTATCAGAGCTGGTTTTCTTGCCAGCTTGTGGAGTTTGTTCAAAAACAAATTTTTTGAAGGTTTATTAGAGTTTTATCAGAGAAAAAGTCTAGATTGTGAGGTTTTCTTCATAAACAAATCCACAAAAGGGTTTCTTTTTACGAGCACAACAAATCAGAGTTACTAGATTCTTCATTTTGGAAAACTGCTTCAGATTTTGGTGTTCTTCAGAATTTATATTTAAAGGTGCATTATCTTAGTCACATATCAAACTTCATTATCAATCAAACTAAGCATTGAAGAATTGAGATACTGTTGTTGTTTTGAAATCCCAGTTATACTGGAACCGTGGGAAAATATCATTGGCGGTGTACTATCCTCTGGGCATCGTGACTGTTCATGGTCATGGTGCTCGAGACGTGAATGAAGTAACAATCATCTCCATTGAGTTTTAAAAATAAAATTAAGTCTTCCAAAGTCAAGAATTTATTAAAGCTTGTCACGGATTTTTATTATTGACACATGAAATTCTCCTCATCTGCGAAATATATTTTATTTTGGGAGTTCTGAAACTTTGTAAGTTGCCATTTCATTTAAAGGGATTTAATATTGTTATAGGTTGAAGGCCATTTTAGTTTTGCGGGGCCCAAACATCTTTTTGGCTTCCTTATCATGTCTTCACGTTATTCTTCTCGGCCTAGCTAATATTATAATAACCGTTTGGGAAAAGTTTATGATCCATGGTTTTGGGATATCTGCTACCGATTCATCTACATCACACTAGTGGGCCCGATTTATATAGGTGTCATGAGAACTTAATTGTGGAGTAGAGAAACTCCAAGCCGATAAATCTGAGAAGTATAGCAAACGTTATGAGTCCATGTCATTTCATTTGGTTGAGCAGAAATTGTTAATTTGTGTGGCTTTAGGAGTGGAACATGAAGCGTCATAAGGTTTCATGTGATGAAAAAAAAATTTAACGTGAGTAGTGAGTAACAGTAGAGCAGAAGCTTTAGCCAGTGCGGGTGAGCTAAAAATTGCGCAAAGAACTATTGGTAGGCAGCTAACGCCTGGGCATTGTCATTGCAAAAATTTTGACACCGTAGGAAGAAAGTGTGACTGTTGGACATATACAATAGAGATTATTTCTAATCCTTCCAACAGCATAAGGAAGATTCTGAAGAAGTGTATAGATTCGTGTATGGCCCGATGAAGGATTCTCGGGAGTAGCTTTGGTAGTTCCCAGTTCTTTCCATTCATGGGAATATTGGACATAACAGAACAGTTATGGAAGCATTGGAATAGCGTGTGGAGGCATGTTGTCAACCCGCGCGTAGCACTGGAGCAGCTGCATGGGAGTGGTTTGGCGTAAGCACAAGGCATGCAGCTCGGGCATGGAAGTGAGTTGTCCATAATGTAGACACAACACGCGGGACTCTTTCACATTACAAGGTGGATGAGCCCCACATGGAATAGCAATCAAATGTACTCAAACGACAGCTATCTCATCTTATGAAGGATAGACATGAGAATGAGTATTTGTTCTTTATAGATGTTCCCTTGAAGATTCGCTGTGAATTCTCAGATTGTGTGCTAGTTGGTGAAAAAGATGACCCTTTGAAGATTTACAAATGCTTAATTCTATTCTAGAACCTAAGCTTGTGGCGAGAAAGAAGTGAGTTCAGTAAGAAGATTGTGTTGGTAATTGCCTGAACTGTGGAAGAGATAAAATGTTAGCTAAAGTGCAGCAACAGTTAGCCTAGTTTTCACAACCAGATAAAAGGACTAAAATTCTCAGCATATATGATGAGTACAACACACTCCCTCCATAGGTTCAGAGAAATTTAACCTTCTCTAACTTCTTGGACTTTCATCCAAAGCTTCAACGAAAAACTTTAATGGAAAGGAAGCAGTTTCAAGATTTGGCTCGAGATCTACTTGCACAAGACAGGTGCAAAAATTTACATGAGGAGTTTCCAGCTATCACTAATCAACCCATAAGTGAACAAAAAACTAAATCAGCTATTGAAGAAAACCCTTATGAGGTTGTCATTGAAGTAGGAGATCGTAAAACAAATATTGAGTCAATGCATGAAGGAGAGGCTAAAGAAGAGGTAGCAAATATACAGGTTACAAAATATGATGAATCATGTGATTTCTATAGCAGCACATCACGTATGCATAATGATGAATTGGATGAACAATCTGAGAGTGCATTTCAAAATGATAACAATAAGAAGCATGCCTTGCAGAGTCAGCTGAAAGTCAATAACGATGCTATTACAGCAGCTCTTGTTCACCATGATAGCACTGACCAGATCATTGAGGATCTTTACAGGAAAGCTCAGAAAGAGATAGGACAAGGTGATATAAGGATTAGATCCTATGTTGCAGATTTATAGGAGGTCAAAACAATAATTGAGGTTTCAAAATCATAATATCTATGCTTACTGTCAAATCGCGACTACCTGTTACAGGTTGCAAAAATTTATGCTAGGCAGTTGAGGAAAAAGGATGATGAGGTTAATAAGCTCAACATAGAGCTTAATATTGCTCAGGAAACTTTGGAGCACACACATCTTGCTCTTAAGGAAGCAAGAAATTAGATTGTTGCCTCCAGTCAGTACAAGGAATAGGACGACAGGGAAAGGTCCGAATTCTTTCAGAAGGTGATTCAAGAACTCGATAGCATACAACAGACCTATGACTTGGATAGCTATTCCAAAAGATATTTGGATCATCCAGAGTTTCTTAATGAGTTGGATAACTTTCAGGCGATCGACAATTTATTGTTTGAGATGGATGCTGATTTGATATTTGATAATCCTTTCTTCGAGCTAGATGAGGAAGGTATTTCCTATCCCCATGATGAGGATGAGGTTGATTACAGAATTTGGGACCTAGGGTAAGTTGTTAGAGGTGAATCTTGGTCACCAGGTTGTTGTAGCGAGATGACCTCAGTTTCTGTACAATGTGGTTCTTACACCAATAGTCCAAGATGGGCAGTTATGTCTTGTGGCATGATGGGTGATGCGCCTTTTTGTGCACTACCTCTCGTTGATGGTGAGGTGTCTCATTTTCCATTCAGCCCACCTATGAGGAGTTTTATTTCCCGAATATTACAGAGGTGTGGGGTGAGTGATTGGTTTGGTATGCTTCCTCGCTTGCAGATGGAAGCCTTGTTTGATAGTCTACGTATCTTGCCTCTTCGGTAAAGTTTCCAGTTCGGGTGACAGATCAGAGGGGCAATGTTATGGCAGTTGGGCATTTCTGGTCATTCACTCAGTAGGGGCATCAAGCCTTGGGATTTTTCAGCCAGCTGGGGAGATGGATGGCCCTTTTTCTTATGGGATCTAGGAGGGACGTACATGCAGTTGGTTTTTATTCAGGGAGTCGATTGGTGCGAGGTTTGGTTTCTCCCTACATCTGACCGTAGAGGTGTTAGTGATCTTAGTTGGCGTGAGGCTCTCAGTTGGGTTGAGGATTTTCTCATAGATGTTGGTGACACAGGGCAGTTTGGTATGGCTAATCCTATAGTGATTTGGGATCTTGACATTAGAATGGTTGTTGTTTTGTTGCTATGTGAATGGCTTCACAGGTCAGGGCATAATATATGTTTCAGTTTCACACGACAGGTTGGTGGAGCCGTTTCCCTGAAGTTGGTTTGGGATCCAGGTATCATGATCGCAACATGCAGATACTGATTGCTTGAGGGCAAGCAATCTCCAGGAAGAGATGATTTGTAATATCCCCTTTTTGGGAACATTATTTCATGCCTTATAGTTAGCCTTTTCATCATGGTCTGGTGGGATAACTGATGTTTGGCTGAGGATCAGAGGGATGTTTGGCATAGGTGTTTTCAATTTCAGGGCAATCAGAGCAGTTCCCATAAGGTTTCCAGGGTAATTACTAATTATAGTAAGTCGACATAACTTAGTGTTCCTGGCATTTCAATAGTGGACTCAGAGCGTCTCGCCGAGAGCTTTTCGGCAAGCTATCACACATCTCCATCTGAGTTCGTTTGGTCCTCCGTATTAATGCCAGAAGATTCCTCACTTTATTTTATGTCACTTTATAACCAACGGTTATATTTATTTAAAAAGTGACTTTATGTGAGAATATGAAAAGACAGAGAGGGGAAACTGAAGAGTCACAACCATTGCTTTAAAAGAAGGATTGAAGGCTCATTTGGATATGCTTAGTTTTTGATATGATATTTATCTCTGGGAGATATCAGGAAGCTCTCAGCTTTCGAATTCACCCTTCAGGACGGAAACCCTTTTGGCTCAGAGGTGCATTAGACGTAGCCCCAGTTCGTCTACGGTGCAGATTCACATCAGAGTTCGCCATTGTATTCATAGGTTCTTCTTTGTTGATTTACATTCTATTGCATGTTGAATTCAGCTTTGGATGGTGAGAAAACCCCATTGTTATTGTATGGTTGTTGTTTAATATGATAATGACCTCTCAGAGTTTATTGAAATATATTGATGGTTATTTCTACTGGTTATTTTATTTAAATCAATATCCTGTTGCATGCAAGTATATGCTTAAATATTTTGGGTCACAGTTGAGGGTTTTTTGGAAAATGGCTTGTTAGGGTCATTACAGAAGATCCATTCCTCTTCTCCATTCAAGATTTCAAGCATACACTCATTGAAGATCTAAGATTTGGAAAGTGTAGACCTATTTCATTTGTGAAGGCATCCTTGATTCTACAACATATTCCAAACATACAATCATCCTTGTGGAGTTGACTGATTTCTACATCCATCCATTAGGGTTTTTCTTGCAAGATAAATATGACATTTATCTTGTTTATGCAATTTCTATTTTATTTCAAGTTTGATTCCTATACAGGGGCTTGACCAAAGCCAACCCCTTTCCACAACCTTTTTCCCTTATTCTTATGTGCACGAACAAGTTTTTAGAGTTTCAGATTTGGAATTTTAGAGTTATAGAACCAATGATTGATCCTCTGCAAAATTTGTTAGGTTTTGAGTCTCCTGGACAAGGCCACTTGAGTTGGCATAGTCCTAGGAATCTAGAAATTTCACAGTCGGAAGATACAGGTGCTAGGGTTCCAGATCCAGAACAATTTCTTATTCCGATAGTTCTATGATAGTCATTTCTAGATTTGAAGTTTGTTTCTCCTCTCCTAGCTTCAAGGCGAGTTCATTCTTCTTATTTTCATCTTGCATTTAATTCTATGCATCATATTTAGTTAGTTTTCATTTCATTTATCATAGCTTGCATTCCTTTCATATTCTTGCATATCATTTTACATATCATATACATATTAACATAAAAAGAACTCAATCCCCATGCTCCATCTTCAAATCTAGATCTAGCATTAGCATCCCTTCATCATTTTAGGGTTTGATAATCTGATTTGGGTTTGAGGGTAAAGTCCATTTGATTTTCTAAGCGATCTTCCAACATAACATTGCTCACCATCTCTTATGTTACAACTGATAATAGATAAATCATATTTTCTTTATTTATATCATTGTTTCATACTCGACCATTATGGGTTTCATCCCTCCTGCATATTTGTTAGTAAAGAAGGTTTTCGAGATCTAGGCATTCAAGATCTCTGTTATTACTTTCTGGAGGAAATATGAAGCCCTTCGTAGGTTAATATCCACGTCTCTAGCAGTGGCTCTACCTTTTGTATTCTCGGTGATTTTTACCATTTGTTACACCTATGTGTGCCCTTCATTAGAATAGTGATTAAAGGGAAAATTTATGGGTTATTATGTGTATTTGTAACACCCTTGGGCTTGAAAACTATGAAGTTGGAAGCTTTATGCTATGAATTCAAACTTGGAGAGTGGGAAAAACTCTATTTTGTATCTTCATTACACTGCCACCTTTGATTTTAATCCCAAAGCTCTACGGATTTCTTGAAGTTACATTGCTTAATGTTGGTTGTATCTCTGCATAAGATATTATTTATTATCGGCACATCGGGCTTTTTTGTGAACTCCTGAACAAATTGCAAAATTTTTATATGTTCCTGACTCCCTGACATAATAATTAATATATCATTTGACATGTGTGTGGTCAGAGAGTCAGGATCCTTCCCAAACTCCTAAACAATAAAAGGAGTATATATATTTCCCTGACTCCCAGACTCCTGTATGGTTGGGTAGTCAGGCTCCTTCCCGAACTCCTAAAAAAAGTGCAAGAGTTTATATATGTTCCCAAATCCCTGACTCCTCGACTCATGTGTGGTCGGGTAGTTGTGCTCCTGCCTGAACTTGTAAAAAATAAAATGAGTATATATATTTACCCGACTCCCTGATTCATGTGTGGTCCTTGTCATGTTTTTGTCCCTCGACGACCTTGTATTCGACAAATCAGGGCCATTTTAGTACTTGTACATGGTCAAAATACTCTATATTAACATAACAACTTCAACCACTCTTCACATGCTATATGATTGGACCACCCTTAGGTCAAACTTTTGATTGAATAACCTTGTTTGTCATTAACTTAGTTCCTTTGCATTTGTCTTTAACTGTTTCTATGTTCCATAATTTTCATTTGACCTCAAGTGTTGTGTGATCTTATTTCTTTTATTCCTTGCATCACTATATCACTGTAATCCCATTGAGTTGATGTTTATTACTTATAACAGTGACATCAATCCACTATTACAAGTACTATATACTTGTTTGATTGGATTCCAATGGGGTGGTTGTTGTGAATTACACACTTACCTTTATCAAAATATTAAATCAAAATGATAGTGATAGCATGCTGGGATCAACCCTTGTGAGAGCCCATTTTACCCCATATGTTGTGATGTTTATGATAACAACTCAAAACATTCAATGATGATCATGATACCTATACCTGCACAGTGAACAAACACACTAGATAAAATAATAGAATTTTGATTTGTTCTTTTGATTTCTTTTATGTTTCGTGCTCATTACTCATAGACGATCTGAAGTATTATATGAGTGAGTTATGCACGTGTTGATGATGTGTAAGTAAAGAATTGTGATCTCGAGCTCTAACATAATTTTTCTTATCTCTTTGTAGGTATCCATGGAGGACGAGGAAAGTGGAATTGAAGATGAAGCTGGAGATGTTGTACTCAACTGTGGGTTTCATCATTCTAGGCAATATCATGTCCCATTTTTTATTTTTTTTTTAAAATTTATTTTTTATTTTATGTTTCATTCTCTCATGCATGTGTTTACTTTCATAATGCATCCTTTTAGTTACTTCCCATAACTTGTGTGAAATATGTACTTTACTGTTTATGAATAAAAGAAACAACTTTTGATGCATAAATTGTATAGTCTCCTGTTTGTAAAACATTTTCATAAAAAAGATATGTTGTTCTTTATCATAATTTATTTTCCAATAAGAATACTCAACATAAATCAAATGTGTACCTTTGTATTTAATTGTAAACACATATCCAACTCCACTTGATTGAGCTAAAAATAAAATTTAGGTAACAATAGGATGATAGGTATGAAAAAATTATTCAAGCATAAATGTTCCTATGTGAAAAAGAAATTATTGTTTTGTGAGAGTGAAGTTGGAGGAATCGATTTCTAAGATTTGTTTTGATCATATTATAAGATTGCTAGTTCTAGAGTCTTGAGAATTGTAGATAGATAAAAGATGACCATGTATGGTCTTGATTGGAGTGAGCACTAGTAGAATGACTCATATTGGTCAATTGAAGGTTGATAATCTTTGATCGCAGAGTGATTGCATCGATAATTCTAGAATGCAGATTTACAGACCCTGGGGTGTAGACTGGTTGGTCGGGCTATTGGATAGACATATGATCGATGTAGGTTGAAGCCTCGTCCAGACTAACAAGCTCGTTTACCCTACCACACACATGGTGGGTCCCATGCTGGTTACTGCGCGACCTAGTGGGGCTACTTTCACCTTGCCTCACCCCTTCTTGGCCCCAACTTGGCAATAAGTAAGTCCAAGGTAAGATAGGTTGGGTGATGGGCTGAGTTGCAGGGATACCCACTGCGACACCAAAAAAGAAAAGAAAAAGAAACCAAATTTACTATTTTTTAAGAGATGGTCAGAGAAAGGCCCTACATCAAGATAGTGCTGGAACACATATTTTGAAGAATTTCTTTATAATGTTCATTATGGAAAAAAATGATAAAATAGTAACTATTTTTTACCAATATTTATTATGGAAGAGAATGAAAGATAATAAATATTGTTTAATATAATTGATTATAGTTTATAAGTAGTTGAAATTTTCAATTGATTTCTAAAATCTATTTATAAATTTTTTATCATAACAATGTACCTAAGAATGAATACAATGTCATATTTTCAATTTGATATATTAAGTTTCAATTCTGTTTTTATATTCCTTCAAAAATAACATCGTTGGATGTGGGTGAGATTCCACTAAAACATGGCCACAACTTCATATCGCTTAAGTACCACTCGCATATCGACCATTTCGAGTGCACTATAATCTTTTAATTGTCATTAACACTTTTTTATACGCACTAACTTTAAATTAAACCCTATTTCAATGCAAATCCCTCGCATTCATCGTCATGAACAGAGGCCACGCTCCATTTTACTTCAAAAAATGACGGGGTATCGCTTCAAATGCCTTAGATGACGAAGCTTGCGCAGGTTAAGGTAAGGAAGAATGACGGAAAGCTGCACTTTTATCTATATTTATGTCACTTTGAATTGAAACTGCATTGTTGGACGAGGAAATGGCTGGGTTTCTTCATTTTATCTTTCAATTTGTCTTAACCTTCCTACGTCTGGTTCTCAATATGTGCAAACGCATGAAATCGGTTTTTTTCTTTCGTTTTGACAAATTACGGAACAGTTTGGTTATTCTTTTTCTTGTATAAAGTAGCCCATTGCATCACAAAAGATAATAAGAAACATTGAAAACGTAGGAAATATAGTACTGCATAAATCTGCTTAACTAAATCGTTTTCTCTTACTTCTTAAAGTTAGGTGATAATATGGACTGTGTTTAATACTAGATAGATTGTAACCATTAAAATTAGGGTACCCATTACTATCGTCATATCTATAGGCTGTAACTCTACAACCTCGCCACTTGGAGGGATTTATGGTCTTCATTATCGCAATGAGAGGGGTACGTACTCTGGTCATGCCCTTACTAATGCCGTGCTTATATTTATGTTTTAACCTCTCAGGTCAAAGACATAATATTCTAAGGCCTGAAAAACACCATGTTAAACAACACAATGTTTTAATCAAATCAAAACACATAGTTACCAGGAGACATGGGGGTATAGGTATTGGGATGGGGTGCCGATCAAATTAGCGTATGCGAGTAAATGAATCAGGAGATGGCTAAATTTTATATAAACACAGTCACCAGTGTGTACGGGGACAAGGACTCAGTCCATATTTCTTGGATGATGTTTCGTGGTAACTATGCAATTACAAAACATCTTGCATAAGCTGAAGGCACTAACATTTTTTATTTTATACAAGTTTTACAAATAAGCTGTCAATCTTGACCAGGTGCCCGTAGAGTCATGAGTTTCTATATCAAGCAATTTCGGCTACCTTAAAAATGTCAAAATTATCAAGCAATTCCGGTTACCCTAAAAATGTCAAAATTCCAGGAATGGGCATGCACAGAAGACCCGCCAAGAAATAGTCTTTAACATTCAAGATTGAAACATTGCGAATTTAGGAAGGCCCAAAATCTGTTACTTTACACATGTGAACAGGGCTTGTGGGCAAAACACAGCAATACCAGCAGACAAGTAAGTGGTGCCATTGATACCAATGAGAAAAAAAGTATCATTCCTCATCACGTAGTTGTCCATT
>MU223623.1:693565-723624 GCA_018584345.1 Thuja plicata
CTTGCTAACCAAATGAAAAGGAATGAAGGAATCTACTGATAAATATAATAACTCACTTTCATATCCTTGATTGTCCTCCTCATGTGATGGCTATTCTCCTCTACCTTAGAGTCCATGGCTTCAATTTTATTATTAGTAACAAGTAAAATTTGGAAGTCCAGCTCTAAGTAAGACACATTTCTCATAATAGAGTCAAGTGAATCAAAACTTGTCAAATCGATAGAGTACTACGGATTGCTCCTGTGCTTGCTAACCAAATAAAACGGAATGAAGGAATCTAGTGATAAATATAAGTATAACAACTCACTTTTGTATCCTTGATTTTCCTCTTCATGTGATGCCCCCTAAAGTTTCCTCATCCTCAATGTGATGCCCTAAAAGCTTCCTTATCCTTGATGTGATGCCCTCAAAAGCCTCCTCCTCCTTGATGTGATGCCCATGGATGATTTAGGCCTTTAATACAATATTTAACAAGAAATTCAAATGATCAATGATGATTGGAAATGTTGCCTGTGATGCTGGTCCATATTAAAGGTAATTTGAATTAATTATCTTGATTTTTTAGGGGTTTAATTATCTTGACTTTTCCAATTTTCTTAGTAACCCCTACCTTTTTTTGTTAGTATATGCTAGATGACATTCATGGAGCACCATGAATTGCTCCTGTGCTTGCTAACCAAATGAAAAGGAATGAAGGAATCTACTGATAAATATAATAACTCACTTTCATATCCTTGATTGTCCTCCTCATGTGATGGCTATTCTCCTCTACCTTAGAGTCCATGGCTTCAATTTATAACTATTAACTTGTAAAATTTGGAAGTCCAGCTCTAAGTAAGACACATTTCTCATAATAGAGTCAAGTGAATCAAAGCTTGTCAAATCGATAGAGTACTATGGATTGCTCCTGTGCTTGCTAACCAAATAAAATGGAATGAAGGAATCTAGTGATAAATATAACAACTCACTTCTGTATCCTTGATTTTCCTCTTCATGTGATGCCCCCTAAAGTTCCTCATCCTCGATGTGATGCCCTAAAAGCTTCCTTATCCTTGATGTGATGCCCTCAAATGCCTCCTCCTCCTTGATGTGATGCCCATGGATGATTTAGGCCTTTAATAGAATATTTAACAAGAAATTCAAATGATCAATGATGATTGGAAATGTTGCATGTGATGCTGGTCCATATTAAAGGTAATTTGAATTAATTATCTTGATTTTTTAGGGGTTTAATTAACTTGACTTTTCCAACTTTCTTAGTAACCCCCTACCTTCTTTCGTTAGTATATGCTAGATGGCATACAAGTGGAATGCCTACATGGCAGGTCCATATGAGCAAGGCATTGTGCCTTTGAATTATTAAACAAAGCATGAAGTTAACATAGGGGTTGATGTGGTATTGTACATGACGATTTAGTCTTTCTCAAGCAACAACCATAATCTGCAACCATGGATTTGCAAACTTCCATGCTTGCCAAGAATAATCACATTCTTTTGCATTCCCATTTGAACAATGTTGGGTTTATAAGACACTATTTCCTTCCCTTGACAGACCATGGGAGCTTGATTTTTCACATAGTTCTTAAAGCAATACTAGAATTCTTTATTTTTACCTTATTTGAATTCTCAAAATTTGAAATAAGGTAAAAAGGCACGGGGTGCTTGTTTAGAGACTTCCAAATTTTCTTATCCAATGCTTGATCTAGATCAATTTTTTCTTAGAACATTGTTCATGCTGTTGACGCTTGTCATCTTTGTCTTGCAACATCATTTTGCATTTTTGTCCCCGACATTGGCTTTGATCATCTGGTGGTTTGCATGGTTGAGAAATGTATCTCCTCTCAGCTCTTTGGTGCTTTAAGGAGCTTGCTTGTATTGTTGGACAAGACAGAGATGGCATTGGTGTGTTCAGGGCCCAGGCCTTCCAAATCCAATTGTCTATACAAACCAACATTGGTTGTCTCCCTCTTGATTGACACTCCTTGAATGCTCATTCTCACCTTACCCATACAAATAGGTTGATTAATACACTGATTAAGAAAGGGTTGAGGATGTTACTTGGTTCTCTCTTGCCAGATCTTTCAGTGTAAGTTGGCTTTTTGTGGAGAATATTTCTTACATAATTTTGATGGTCTTATTGTTCGTGATCCATGTGATAGTGGGAGTTTGTTTGACTAGTGCTACCATCCAATGAAATTGCTACTCATAAATATCCAAAGCTTCTAAGGTCATGATGAGTTTTCTTTCTTGACATCAGTTGATTCCAGCAACATACTGTTTGAGTCCAAAGGAGCAACACACAAAGATCAGATGATAAAATAAACAGTTCCAACTTCCAACTTCTATGACAAAACTCTTTTATTAAACTTGTCAAATACAACTTGATGATTAATCAAAAGGGATCCTAGGATTACCATAATGATAAATCTTGGTAACTATGCAAAATGAAATGAAAATAACTTGATGGCTATGCAAAAGAATAACCAATGTTGGTAATGACATGATTACTAGATTATTTCAAATGGTAACTTGACCACTTTACAAAATGATTGTTCAGGAATTTAATATAACATTATGTAACTCACCATTTCATTGAAAATGCCTTGCATGAATGCATAATTATTAGTACGTCGCATCATTTCTAAAATGAAAAGATATACCTATCAAATTTTTTGTTAGTCAATTTACTTTATGAACAATTTCATTCCCAACTTTAAGCTATAGTCACGAATCCATATAAAATTAATTTCAATATATAACTCTTGGCTTAGTGCATTCAAATCGGTACCAATCATTATTAACTATGAAATGAATTCTCGACAAAAGGACTTTCATTAAGGTTACTAATTCTTGCTTCCCCACTTAGTCAATTTTGATAAGCCCTTTAAGGAGTAATATCTTAAATGATGTAACAACATTAACCAAAGGCAAGGGACCATAGTCAATATTCTGTGAATAATAATAAGAATCCCATCTCACGTTAATAGAAACATCTTAATAGGATCCTTAGAGCATTTTCTTTTTCTTGTACATTTTATTCACATCACTAAGGATGTTCTTGACCATACTGTATGGACATGTCATTTATTAAGGATAACATGATAGCGAAGTACTAAACTGTTTTTATATGCAAAGTCAACACAATGAACGTACGATATTTTAACTAACGACTTCTCTACATGCAAGGTTTTAAGGAGAAACCTCATTTCCAACCTCCTATGCATCATCTATCATGAAAGCGTTAACTTTCTAATATGGATGTAGTATAGTACCAACATTTGGAACTTGACTCAACCAAAAATAGATGTCCTCCACTAGTTAGCATTACTACTAATCAATTTAAATATTGTGCACAATCGACATTCTAAAATACTTAGCATATATTTGGACTTTTATAACATACAAACCATAGAAGCAATCATCTGCAAAAAATCCGGATTAATCCGGAATCCTAGAGCCAGTCGGTATTTTCCTTGAAAAATTCCCGATTCATAAAAAAATGTTGACCCAATTTTCAGTGACCCTTTTGCATTTAAAGCGCATTAAAATCATACTAAAATCCCTAATGAATAGCAAAAAAACATAAAAAATCATTGTGAAAACCTATAGAACCCTACAAAAAACTCACAAAATCGACCAATTACTCAGAAATAGGGTTGATTCCAGGAGGTAAGTGAAGTCAATGCAGAATTGGCGTGGGAACAATTTGTTATTTTGTCCCTTTAGTTTTCTTTTCAACCTCTGGAAAACCCTAAACAAAGGAGTGGGAAGAACAATGGCGTTCCTCAACCGAATTCAAAAGGGCCTCAATCATCCAAAATTGTGGGGGGCATGTGAGATAGTGTCAAAGCAGCTAATGAATTTGATCTAATTTGTGGTTTTAATATGACCCGATCTCTCTGCACGCCTTGCCCCATGGATTTTGATGCGATCAAATATATAATTAATTTTAAAATTATAACTTTTATGCACTATTATAGATGGCCCTTTAATGGGGAAGCAGCTGACCCCTATAGTTTATATTTAATATTGTAAAGTAATAATTTAAATTATTATTGACTATTAATATATATTAATAGTTATATAATAAATTATAAATTAAAAATAATGTAAAATTTATAATGTATGCATTTAATTTTACTATATAATTAATATATTCAAATTTTAATATGTATGTAAATATATATGATTTTTAAATTATAATTAATATATTTAATTTTATCATTAACATTGGTCTCCATGTAAAATGGTAGTTGCCAAAACCAGTGGCTTGCTAATCTCTTACTTCTACTAAACCAATGTCTTTTGTTACGTTCTACCTCATATAAAGGACTTACCAATTGCCATTATGGAATATAAAGCATTGCAATTGTTAAATATTATTTGCTAAGATATCTCAAATATTGAGCTTACCCTACAATACTCCTTGCCTCAATCACACAGATAGTCTTGGATCACTTCAAAATGGTTTCCACTTTTAATAAATTCCACTTTTGATAAATTCCTAACAGTAGCTAGATTGCTGTCTGATAAACTTTGATTGTAGTTAATTCAAAATATTAGTTAGCTAATATTTGATCTCAGATATAGACAACTATTTGGTGACTACCCTCTTTATAAGTCTGATAAGTTTTGATTGTAGTTACTTCATAGACTTAGCTAATATTTGATCTCAGACTTAGACAGCTATTGGGTGACTGCCCTCATAAAAAGTGAACTGAATATTTGCCTATGTAATCAGCAATATGAATACAAACAAAAAAATCTATTTCTACAATTCATTTTGATCTCAGGAACTTCATAGACTCGGCTAATATTTGATCTCACACTAAGCCAACTATTTGGTGACTGCCCTCTTAAAAAGTTAACTGAATATTTGCCTATGCAATCAACAATATGAAAATAAATGACAAAAACTATTTTCTACAATTCATGAGTTAAATTCTATTTTATTTGCTCTCTATATCTCTATGCTATGGAAATGCCCTTAAGTTTTTAAAAAAATAGTTTTTGTCACTTTTTCTACAATTTTTACTTTTTTTCAAAATTTGTTTTTTTTTTGCAGATTTTTTCCCAATTTTTTAAAAAAATCTTATAGTTTTGGTTTGTTTATTAATTCCCCAAACTATTTTTGCTCCTATGATCCAAACTAATATGCATTTAAATTACTTTTTACGTTAAATATTCAAAAAAGGTTTGGTATACCCCATATTTATTTATACAGAATGCAAAATTTATGGCTAGGATTGAATTAGGTGAATGCTTGACCATCATATTACACATCCATGTTGTCTATACACACACTAAGAACGGTTTTCGATGTTCTCCATCAAGGCTTTGATAGCAAAGAAAGAACTCAATGTTTCTTCTGTAGCATATTTTAGAACATCAGCAAGGCAGAAAATAAATTAATGATAGTTAAGGTCTTGTTGGGCGTTAACTAGTTGATTGGAAAATAGAAGATTTCTTTACTGATACTTTATTAGAGATTAAAACATCAAGCATTTGCTTCCTCCTTTATTCCCCGAAGATGGATCCAGAGATAAAATCTGAAACATAAGATACAGTTGATTCTAGAAATCTTAGACAACAGGTTATGCCACAGATGACAATTTGCAAACAAAGACCAAGCTTGTTAATGAACAGTATGAATATGATGACCCCTCGTACTAACTCAAACAGCAGATGTCTTACATGATGGTGTTATTGATGCCAACAATATGATATCTTGTAAAAATGAATCAGAATAGAGGATTTTATTCATAATACAACATGCAAGGTTTTTCCTCCATGATATGAACATAATTGATCTGCAAAAGATGTATTATAGCTTCATAATACAAATTGGGTTTTCCACAGTAACGGGATAAGCTTTACTTATGCATGTAGACTTTCAATACATACATGCAATACATCTGCCACAAATTGCAGGCGTAAAAACAAACTTGACTCAGCCAGCTATGTTTTCTATACATACATGAAGTATGTGCCGTCTTTGCAGCAAGTCAAAAACTCTAAAGTATACTCAAAGATGTCCATCTAGAATTATAATATTTCTTTTATTTCTTTAAAACATGTCAAAAACGATGAAGCAAGCTTCAACCATGCATCTTGAATTTCAATATATTCATGCACTATCTATTGTTTCTACAACACATCAAAACTCTTAAACAAACCTCCTTTTTTCTAAAACTCTACAAGAAATAACTTCCAACTGCATTTTACCTCAGTTGTCTTAAGAACCCAATGTATTCTTTCTTTTGAAGTTAAAGTTACAATAAACACATGTATCTAGAGCACCATAAATACTCATTTTAAATCAACAATCTAATCTCAATATCATGACCTATTCAAAATTTTGCTGTAGTTAAATGGATACCCCAGTGTGGAGGAAGTAATGAGAAGTGAGTTGAGAAGGCACAGGACCGAGCCACAAATCTTGGAAAGCTTGGCCGCGACCTTTGACTTGTACTCACTTATGCTCACCACATGTTGTCATTGCCGTAACTCTCTTCCTTTTGCTAAATTGACAAAATGATCGCCCATGATGCCTTGGGCATGCTGGTAACGTTCTTGTACGCCATAGACAAAATGTTGCATTCCTTCACGTATAACAGTCTAACTGCATCATACCTCAGACACCTTAAGTTCTCAATACATCCTTTCCTTTCAAGTTGAAGTTACAATAAACACATATCTAGAGCACCAAAAATGCCCATGTTCAGTCAACAATCTAATAGCAATATCACAACCTATTTGAGATTTTGCTGTAGTGAACTATGAAATGTACACACCAGTGGTGGAGGAAGGAATAAGAAATGAGTTGAGGCACAAGACTGGGTCATAGATCTTGGTAAGCTTGGCCACGACCTTGGATTCACACTCTCTTATGCTCACCACATGTTTGTCATTGCCACGACTCTCTCCCTTTTGCTAAATGGACAAAATGATCTGCCATGATGCCTTGGGCATGCTGATAAAGTTCTTGTACGCCACTGACAAAAGGTTGTGTTCGTTCATTGTTAGCTCCTCCACCTCAAGTCCTTAGTTACCTTGCCTATAAATTCCACCATTTCTTCGTACTGCTCTACCTGCTCTGTGAGCTTCACCATGTACACATTTTCCTTGCAAGAAGCCTCATTTGGTGACATCTCTCCAAGCAAAAAAATGACCAGTACACACACAAAGAGAATCACCTACTCCAGTATTCCAACCTACATTCCCTTTTTTTTCCACTGAATTTCCCCATAAATATAATGACACCTCAAACAAGTCGATCTGCCTTCCCTTAGCTCCACTAGAGCTAACTATTTTTAGCCTCAAAAAATATATGCCAGTACCTTAATTCCTTTTTCAATGGTTAAAAAAGAAAATAATTAAATAAAGATTCTAATTTTCATCACAATTGCCAGTGATGTATATACATATAATAGCTATGAAATCAAATAACTCTATTAAACTCATATTATGAAGTTAAATTGAATTTAACCACACACACATAGGTTATTAATGGTAATTATAATTATTATTGTCTCCTTTTAAACTAAAATGCTTTTATTGTTATTGCAATTTGTAGTCACATTATAGTCAAAACTACAGGGGTCGTGGCAGCTGTCACATAACTACGGTTGTATTAGAACATCCTCTAGGGCTAGGAGAACCTTTAACAGAGGAAGCCATTGGTTGTAAAAAAAATTTAGTGCATTGGTTAGTGGTTAGAGACAAGAAGTTTCTTTCTTTGTACCTCAGAAATGAGCTAGTGTGACTACTGGACTATGGAATTCTCCTTAGAGCTTTGAAATAATGGGTTAGTTCACTATTTATGATAGGGAGTATATCACAGAGCCTACGGAACAGACACTATACACCTAGAAATTCCCCACCTAAATGCTAGCCATGAAAAATCTGGCATATTTGATTAGAAATTGGTATATTCAATTAGATAGTGGAATGGTGAGCCACAAAATCCAGAACAGAGGCATTGTGAAGGTTGAGCTGTGGGTTTTCAGTTCCTGTACAATTTGTCATCCTGAAACTTCTATGGCAAATTTTGGACAAACTAGGGGGAATTTGATCATTCTGCTTGAAAATTTTGCTCAGACTCGAGCCATTATTTCCCCCCGAGCACACCTCCTCTCATCTCACATTAACCTAGTAAAACACTGCTTGAGCAACCCTCCTGGCCACCTAACCTCCAAGTTTCATCTAGCTTCATTTGTTTCCCCAATCTACCTTAGTATTATCTCCCAACCCCCTTGTGTTCTCTATCTTTTTTCCCTATTGCCTAGTCTGTATTCTTCTGTCCACGTGCAAGGCAAACATGATGGCTATTGCTTCATTTTACAGCACTTAGGTGTTCATAATCTTCTTGCGGCAGCCACACATCCCCAATGCAGCATGTTAAACCACATTTTGCTCCGAAGTGTCAAGCAGTGCAGGGGACAACTACAGAGGTGGTAGTGAATGCATTTTTTTACACAAGCCGCAGCCTAGGCAAGCCACACCCAAGTAGACTGCAGCTGAGGTCATGAATTGAGAGAAAAATTTAGGCCCAAATTTTTCTTAAGCATTTATTTCTTAAATCCCTTAAACATGCACTCGTCAGCATTGAATTTTTCGTTAAGAAACTAATACAGAAACACATAACTCAAGATAAATCATATCATTGGGTGCTGTAAACCAAATACTGTTTCACATTCCATGAGAGTCGAAAACATATATATATATATATATATATATATATATATATATATATATAACATCAGTCTGAGGTACACAAATACATATCAACAGAATTCTGTCCAAATAATTACCTCATGATACATAAAAGACAGGACCCACAGCCTGTCATGGATATGAGATATTTACCTCTTTGCTTCATTCAATAATAAGGAATTCTGAAGGATGATGATGAGATCCAATGACACCATCAAATGTTGGAAATCCCTATCCAACCCAACCAATGCTTTACCTTCCCAGAGGGCTCAAATGAATCCCATAAAGCCAGTGACCATGTCTCATATGCACAATGTGATACAGCATATATATATATATATATATATATTGCATCAGTCTGAGGTACACAAATACATATCAACAGAAATCTGTCCAAATAATTACCCCATGATACATAAAAGACAGGACCCACAGCCTGACATGGATATGAGATATTTAGCTCTTCGCTTCATTCAATAATAAGGAATTCTGAAGGATGATGATGAGATCCAATGACACCATCAAATGTTGGAAATCCCTATCCAACCCAACCAATGCTATACCTTCCCAGAGGGCTCAAATGAATCTCATAAAGCCAATGATCATGTCTCATATGCACAATGTGATACAGTATTAACATGACAGCAAACAGAAAGTATAGTATATCCAATACGGCTACTTAATTAACAATGAAATGTGCCTTCTACCAATTTCAACTCAATTAGTGATGCAAGTAAAGCAACCAAACATAATGTTACACAAGCATAGAAACAATGATTCACAAGCCTCTGAACCCAAAGTAGAGTCTATAAGGGTGCTAGTTGCTAGTATATTGCCTGTCGGAAGTTTCCAACTATCGAAGATCTGTTTCTCTATCAATCAATTGGCTTAGGATCTGCCGACACCTTGACAACTCCCTGTTTGGCCTTAGCACTGCTCATGCCCTCTTTTATTTTCTGCAGAGCTCTCATTATTATAACTCTGGCTGTATTTGAAGAGCATGATATGCATGTCAAAAGCTGGGGTATAGGATTTACTTGTTTGGAACTTTGGTGTGCACCTAAGGAGAAGCAGGCAAGTCACAATCTGAGGCTAAGCCCCAAGTTCTACCTTGTGGTCCCTTACTTATCCCTAAGTGATGCAATTAAGATTTGATAGACATATTGTTGTGCCAAGTACTTCTGCAGGTTTCCATGTATCTTAAAGTTTTGATCCAAATTCCTAGTTTCATACAAGTACTCTTTGGATCTTTACTAGTCAAACATGTGGGGGTTATTTCCCGACTGCCATGCCTATTGTTCTAAGGAAATGTTAGATCAAATAGCCATTTTATTAGCACATTTTATATGAACAATTTAACTACAACTCTTCACATCAACACACTTAACTGATTACGTAGTAATTGGGAATAATATGAAGAAAATTGTTGGATCAAATCCACCCTTTTGCTAATATCTCTTCTTCAAAACTGGAAAACTCAGTGTCCTTGGATAGGCCGTGGTCAAATGGTTGTCTTTTGGACCCAAAAACTTCATTAATTCACAGCTCTGTAAAGGTTATCCTTCAGAAGCAAGAATAGGAAACCCAAAAAGAAAATAAATAAGCAAGTACCATTCATAGCATCACAGGTTAGATTGCGACAGTAGGGCTCAACATTCTTCAATAACCAATGACTCCCAAGTATTGGGAGGTTGTCTATAGATTCTATGAGAGTAACACACAGCATCTGAACATAATCATAAAGAACTCAACAGTGGCCCTCAAGCATCAGGATCACACTGGCAAGGCCCGTGTCCACGAATATGCACATCAAACTTCCAGGTATTAGCATATTGAAATACATTAATTGCATGCAGCACTCATTAAGAGAAGTTAAACAATAGACAAATGCCTGTTTGACAAGTTTATACCACCACAGTCTATAAGAAGTCTATCATTAAAGGAATTAGTTTTAGAGTTAAGTTTCATTGTCAAGGTTCCTCCAACATAAGGCTGTTTCAACTATTCTTAACCGTGATCCTCCATTCGCTTTTAGATCAGCCGACATTAAAAATTAGAGTATCCAGAAAAAGATCAGCCCTCATCAGCAGGGAACCCAACACATAAATTTGAGAGGAAGTTTATGTTATTGTATATTTAGAGCAGCTTTGAATGGCAAGCTATTGATTTAACATTTCAGAGCAGGACAAAAACCTACCAGAAGGGAGATAAGGATATCTGTGAGGTTTTGGAAACAAAGGCATCTGGTTGATATCAATTTCAGTTGTATTTCTGTTTCAGATATAAAATTTGATTAATTATCAATGCTGCTAGGACAACCAGAAGTTTCCTTTTTAGGACCGTTTCAATGGCTAGCAGACACCTGAGTTGCCATGAAGGATCAAGCTGACAGTTTATATCCGAAAAATAAACAATAAGCACTCAGTTGGACCAGCTTCTTGTCCACAAAAGTAGAAAAAGTTGAGGTCAGTACTAAACCACTTAAGAGACGGAAAATGGAGACCAATCTATTATTTATTCCAAACTAGAAATGTTTGGTGGTGTATGTAATTAGGCATACACCTTGAATTCGAAGCAGTGTTACAGGACTTGTACTCAGCTCTCAAACTTGTCCATAATTTGGTAAATTGAAAAAACCATGAAATATAAAGGTTTTTAAGGTTTTAAACTTTTAAAGCTTTTGTCATGCACCTTTCAATAAAAAAACATTGAAAACACAACAAACAAATCAAATAGAAGCTAATTTGATCACATACACAAGTATGCATTGGTCAATGTCTACAAAAGATGACTTTAGCTGAAGGAAACACCATATTCAAATTATGATATGAGAAAGAAACCCTAGACTAACAAGTACATTAACCTAGGTCAACCTTTGTCCCATGCAACATTAGAGATGTGAGTGGGTTTGGCTTGCTGTCCACAAGGAAGAGTTAATATTGTCTTGGACTCACACTTCTGTTGACTGCATATGTGATAGGGATTGGCTGGGGTTGTGCAATGAACTAGGCTAAAGAAGGCCAGATTGAGCAAGTTTAATAGAATGCAAAAAATATAGAAAAAAGTACAAAAGAGAGTAATATATTTGGAAATGATATATATAGAAGAACCTGATGCTGAAATCTAGAGGTGATTGGGCAGGTCTAAAATGCTAGGGGGTAGTGTCCCAAAGGCTCTTTTTGCCGGAGTTGGTGTCAAAACTGGGATGAACAGGAATCTGGGTTGCCATCCTCAAAAATTGAGGAAAAAGTGTTCAGACACTAGTGCCCAACTGTAGTGCCCTGATGGGCTTTCACTGATTGAAGTTTGACAATGTCTGTCTCAGTATGCTCTGCCTGTCCGTACCACTATTGTGTTCAAAATCTTTGGATCTGCACCTGCACACATAAAAGAGGGGAATAAGTTGTGTTGTATAGGGGCTTCCCTTAGTCAAACCTCGTGTTGGTTTTCCACCTCCACAATAGCGATTATGGTGATGATAAAGAGTGGTTTCTCTTTGGTGAGCAAAAACAAAATGAAATAAAACACAACGATTACCTTAGGCATGAATCCCTTGCTTGAATTTCATGGAAGGTGATGTAGACTTGCTCTTATGAAGTCCTGGAGGATGTTACTGCAAATTGATAACAAGAAATGAAGCTCGATAAAAGATCTCAGTATGCTTTATGACAGTCTTCAGATTTCTCTATTTGATAGGCTTTGATTGCTTGTTAGACATCAAATTGCTAGATTGATCATTTGAGTGCTTAGAGAGGGTAGATAAGCTTTGAAATGGAAAAGGGAGTCATATATATGTGTCTTGTACCCTTTCGCAAAAAATATTTTGGAGAGGTCGACAATAAGATTAGAACTGTTAAGATCCTGAAGCCAAAATTTGAACATTTGAATTTGGAGCTAAATTGTGAGGACATTAGGTCTGCTCTATTTTGCAGTTAAAAGGTCCAAATTGAGAGGACACTAGTGTTGGGCGTTAGTGTCCTGTGCAATTTGACAGTTCAAAGGGCTAGGCATTTTAGGATGTGAGCGTATTTGTTAATGGGGGCCAATACATGCACATTTTCAGATGATCACTAACAAGTGCCAAAATGAGTGCTGAACATTGCGTGAAATTGTGAGGAGTAACAAATTATAGTGCTACACAATTATAAATATTGTCAAGTGTTTTAAGTGTACAAAACTTGCAAATTAGGATATACATGGGTTCCAAAACAAAAAATTGCAATATGGAGTCATGAACTCCCCCCATAATTGCTAGCTCTATATGGAGTCATGAGCTTGTATCTCAAACAAGTCTTCAAATGCTGTTATTGCCATTGGCGCATTGCTTAATATAGGGATTGACTTACGAATCCAAAAGTGCAAAAGTAATTAAATTACTTGGGATTTAATTAGGGAAAAGTCAAAATAATAAAGAATGTTGTTTTCTCCATCTTACATGGTCCAAAATGATCTTTTATTTTTTTCCTTTTAAAACTTCTTGGGGCAACAATCCCTACTAGGATCTTGGGGTAGTGCCTCTTGTGGGGGTCTCAGGTAGTGCCCTTCTCGTGGTTTGGTGGTGGTGCTTGTGGTGTAGATGAGGTCAAGGGGTAGAGCCCTTGCCACCAAGCCCAAATTAAAGCCTTTGAGATATAAAGTTCCATCGTGTATGACATTTTTTCATAATTTCATCATTTTTAACCAAACTTAATAATCCTCCAAACCCTTCAAACCCTGCAAAAAATGTCTAACTTCCACACTTTTTACATGTAAGTGTTTTCAAAAATTTCTCTAGTTTTGACACTTTACTTGGTCATGTCTTCCCAACGGGATTTTCCGTTTTCAACAAGTTTGACCAAACTCGCTGGGTCCCTTGGTCTTTAGTTTGCGGGCCTTGTTTTTCACTTGGTCACCTTGGGACTTGCTAAGTCTATGCATGTCCCTGTGAGTCTTGTATCTATGATTGAGAGTATCATTGGAAAGCTAATGGGTGACAAGTTATGTTACGCTAAGTTTTTGGGACAAGGATGACAGGATGCGTTTTTTAGTCCTCAATTTTTCGGGCCATTTTTGGGGAGAACAAGGGACAATTGTATAAAAAGTAGGGAAAGTTTAAAATATTATGGCAAAATTTTAAATATTCATAAGATAACATTGATAAAGCATTCATATCTCCATTATAGAACCTTAATACACAACATTTGAGTTAAATTGAGAGTTTTTTAAAGCTAGAGTTTGTTAGTACTCTGGAGTTTAATGATCTTGATGTTGAAGAGCACTATGCATGATCACGAGCTTCTTTGTTCATCTAGTGGTAAGTTGATTCCTCTTGATGGAGTGGATAAGGTCTATGTGGATCAATTCCTCTCTACAACAGAGGAGTTGACAACCTGTGAAATGAGGAGAATATCAAGCATCCTCAACTGTAGTGTATCCTTCCCATGCAATGTCAAGCACCCAATAGGGTCAAATTTGAGCCAATGCAGCTCTATCTATCTTCACCTTTGGTTCATTGAATGTTGTACTACAAAGTTTTGTGAAGGCAAGCCACTGTGTGCAAAGTAATGTAGATTCCTCAACTAAATACATCTTTTGAACGGTCTTCATTAGCTTTTTTTTCACATCTTTGTCATCACAAGGAGACAACCTTCTAGCCTTTTGTTGGAGGAAAGTTGAACCATTGATCTATAAAATTAAAATATTAAAATCAAGAATTTAATATAAAAACTAGCATTTTGATATTTACTATATTTATATTTAATAAAATCAGTAATGTAATAATAAAATCAGCAATGTCTTACCTCATAGTGGACCACCAATTGTCATCAAGGATTCTTTGTTGCATGGCTTTTCCTTCAGGTTAGCTTGAATTAAGCCATCTACTCCACTCTGAATTCACCATTAGTTGTAGAGGTTTATGCACCTCAAGTGTCTTCTCTAACAAAATGAAGTAACTGGTGTATCTTGTCAATAGGTTTGAGGAGCTCATTCTTTGAGAATGTCTTGAAGAGAGCAAGTGAGGTGTGGGAGTTGAAATGATTGAGATAATTGATATATTACAAAGGAGAGGGATACTCCTTAAATAGGTGATTACATAAGATCTTTCCATAACAGAAATGATTGAGAACTAAAGACATAAAAGGAAGTTTCTAAAAACTAACTGACATAATTGACCATTATACTAAATATAACAATATTGTTTTAATACCCTCTCGTAATGTACAATCTACTAACTACACGAAGTTTGTCTTGAAATTTTACAAATTTCTCTAGACAGTGGTAAGAATGTCTGTAGTTTGATCCTCAATTGGAACGTACTGCAATATCATTGATCCATCTTCTACAAGTCGGCTTATGAAATGACAATGAAGCTCCACATGTTTGGTATGCTCATGGAAGATTGGATTTTTGGCAAGCTTTAGCACTCCTTGGGTGTCACAAAACAGGGGTGAAGGCCATGCTTGAGACTTTTTCATTTCAGAAAGCATTCTTCGAAGCCAAACTACCTTACTTGCTTTGACGGTTCCCCAATACCCTGCTTCTTTCAGGGAGAGAGCTACTGCCCGTTGCTTCTTGCTGGTCCATGTGACTGCACACAAACCAAGACTAAAAACATGTCCACAAGTATAGTTTTTGTCATCAATAGAACCTTCCCAATCTGGATTTGTAAACCAATCAGCTAAGGATCTTTGCTTTTGCTATACAAAATGCCAAAGTCAGTTGTCCCTTTAACATATCGCAATACTCGTTTCATTGCAACCCAGTGTTTTGCCTTTAAGGCTGTCATGAAACGAGAAATGTAACTCACAACATAACTTATATTAGGTCTAGTGGCTGTAATATAGATGAGGCTGCAAACTAGATGCTTGAAAGTTGACTCATTGACAATTGGTGTGTTTGATTGGGTTGAAAGTTTCACCCCATCTCCATAGGTGTAGACGAGATTTTGCAATAAGTCATTCTGAACTTGTCTAGAAAACTCTTGGCATATTTAGACTGAGAAATGAAAATACTGCCACTGGTCTGCCAAACTTCTACATTGAGACAATAATGGAGAAGGCCTAAATCTTTCGTATCAAAAGCGTTGCACATTTAATTTGATTTGTTCAAGCAAATGTGCTCCACTACCAATAATGATAATATGATCCACATACATGACAAGAAGAATGATGTCACTACTAGTGCTTTTGACGTATAAATTGGGATATGAAGGAATTCCCTAAAAGCCTTGTACATCACAATACTTGTCCATTTTATTTACCATGCTTTGGGGGCTTGCTTTAGGCCATAAAGAGCCTTCACCAGTCTCCATACCTGATACTCTTTTCTTGCAACCTTAAAACCTTGAGGCTGCGTCATGTAGAATTCTTTCTCCAAATCTCCATTGAGGAAGGCACTCTTCACATCCATTTGATGGACTTTCCAGCCAAATTGTGTTGCATTGGCTAGAAGAAGACGGATGACGCTCACCTCTGTTGTAGGAGCAAATGTCTCCTCATAGTTTATGACAATATGCCTTCTCTATATGAGAATCCTTTAGCCACCTATTGTGTTGTAAATGCACACACCCCATTGCAAATGGGGACCCCCTTTTTCTTGCTTTTTAGCTTAGTGTTTAGTTTAGTGTACTTAGGTTGGCAACATTTTCAGTTTTTTAGTCTCCTTGGAATGGGTGAGTTGAGCCAAAATTCCTAGGTTGAGATTTGGAATGAAGAAGTTTTAGTCCCCAATTGCATAATCCAAGTTTGAGGAGGATTTCCTTTAGGAAATCCACCTCTAGGTCGAGTTTTCTTCTAAGAATTCAAGTCAAGGGTGATTTTCCTCCTAGAAAATTCCATGCTTAAATTCACAACCATTGACTAAATCAACTTTTCCCTTTCAAAATCCATATCTAGGGGCTTATAAGAAAAACCCCTCTCAAGGTCACAAATTCATTGAAAATCATTGAGTTTTATTAAAAATACTTGAAAGGATCGAATTTCCCCAGTGGAAATCTTAAGTTCAAGAATAAAATCTGCTTGGAAAAGAATGGGTAAATCCATGGATTAGTGAATAATCCCACCTTGCTTGTCCTTTAAGACCCCTTGTATGAAAGATGAATTAGAAAATTAGAGCGAAAAACCTTGTTTAGGAAGGAATTCCAAGGGTTCGAAATGAAAATCCGTATCAAAATGTGAACTTTTCAAGTTTGAGAGTTAAAATCCTTAACAAAACAAGGAATTCCAAGAATAGAATGTGAATCTCCTTACATAAGGTGAGATTCCGATCATTTGTCCTTAGGGATGTTTAATTTCCGACCCACAATTCCTTTGGACATGAGAAAATCCAACCTTGCAATGCCTTGCTCAAGTGAGATTTATGCCTTACAGGAAAAATTGGGTTTTGAATCCAAAATTTTGAAGGAAAAAACAAAAAATGAGAAAATTCGAAAGGAAATACAAAATCCATATGAAAATATGAATTTCAAAAGTTGAAATGAGGAAACCCTTAATGAAGAAGCGAAAAATCAAAGTCCCAAATGGAAAATCCTTACAAGCATGGAAATCCCGCTAAAAAATCCTTAGACATAAGGAATTTGAGCTCACCTTCCCTTGAGACATTAAAATTCAAAGTCCAAAATTTTGCAAGGCAAGAGAAAATCAAAATGAAAATCCTTTATGAGGATTAGCAATTTCGAGTTTGAGATGAAGAAATCTAGTGAAATAAGCAAAAAAAGTCCTAAATTAAAATGGGAATTCCAAAAGATCAAATCGAAAGCCATAAACAAAATAAAAAATTTCAAGTTTGAGATACAAAAATCCTGGCAAAGTTGAGGAATCCCCACATAAAGAGTGGAAAATCCTTAGAAATCTCTCAAATCTGCCCAGCAAGAGTGGAAGATTCTCACATGTATGGAAAATTCACCCAGCAAGAGTGGAAAATCCTTAAACTTATAGAAAATTGGCCCAGCAATGATGGAAAATCTTCAAACATAAGGAATTAGTGCTCAGCCTTGGAAGAAAATCCTTACAAGTAAGGAATTTCCACCCATAATTAGATTAATTTCAAACAATTGCAAATGCTAAAGGTGTTTGGCTCCATTAAAGGGCTAAAATCAAGCTTTGAAAAGAAATATCTGGAATGATATAGGAGGTCAGCTCATTTTGAAGCCCTTATGACTTGAAACAATGAAAAGGCAAGGGTAGTCAAATTTAATACATGCAAGGTCGGCCCTCTATACCCAAAGGGTGTGACCATCGGCTTGAAGGCTATAAATAACGAGTTCATAACCTCCTTTTAAGCACAACTCATGCAAATCAAATTCTAACTAGGAGCAGATCCAGCAGATAAGGGTGAAATTCAGAGTTAAGGGCGACTTGTCTAAGCATTAGGAGAAATTTGATCAATACAAGGGTGAGTTACATCAGATGAAGACCAATCGAGCCTAAATTGGAGCGAATCATCAGCAGACCTCAACAAAACAACTTGATATACAGCAGAAAGAAGAGCAAAGCAGGTTGTAGTGCAAATCACAAAGGGAGAGAAGTGTAATTTCTACATTACAAGAAGTCAAGGTGAATTCCTAAACATATGATGCAAATTTCAGGGCAGATGACGAGCAAATGTCTAGCAGACCCTAATGATTTTCCAGACCTAGGAATTGACTTTAATCAAATGAAGGGTGAAGACCAGCAGACCTAGGGTGCAAATTTTTTAGCAGCATGTGTGATTTTGATCAGAAAAGGACAAACTCCAGCAAAGAAAGAAGAATTGAAATCAGAATTTAAGGTAAAGTAGAACCGTAATCAAGGGCGAATTCTCAAGCAAGAAAGTCAAATTCATAAAGTGTATTAAAACAAATCAGAAATGCAAAAACGAAATTCCAGATCGAGCAGAGTGACAAGGTGATCAAAATCAGAATCAAATCAGATCAGAAAATGAAATCGGAATGAAAAATGCATTTCCAGATTTTATCAAACATTTCCAAAGGATTCCAAATAGTTTTCCATATTGTGAAGGATTGAAATCCAAGAGTTCAACAATTCTAATTTCAACCTATAATCAATAAGAATTCTAATTCATGATCAAATCAACTATTCCCTTGAAGAATAGTTTGTCATAAATTATCTCAAGTTCTTCAAGAGTTTCTTGCATTCAATCTTCATTTGTGACTTTGATGCATTGTTTTCTTTTTCTTTGTAAGAATGATGAATGGAGGAGAAAGGGGAGACTTCACAACACGAGGGCATTCAAGATCAAGTCACACAAGGGAGGTGGAAAATTCAAGGAAGAAGATTCATCAACTATGCGAAGGAAGAGATCAACACATCAAGAAGGCTACCTAGAAGATTTGTAACGAATTTTAGGAAAGATATGACAAGGCTCACACTTTGACAAGGAATGCAAGATGTATGAAGAATGATAACTCTATAGGTGAAGAAGGCCACATCAATTCAAGGGAAATCCAAGATCAACAAGAAGGGATCCTAACTATCACAAGAAGGTCGAGCTTCCAAGATAGGGGAGAAGATTTCCAAAGCAATGAACATGAAGGGAATTCATGAAGATGAAGCAATTTGGAAATATGAACCACCACAATCAATCATAGTTAATTTAAGAATCAAAATGTTGAGTATCAAGAGATATCGCTAGTGATGTAGAGACTTCTTTATGATGATGAAGACGTGGAATTGAAACAAAGATGAAGAAAAGAACACTTCGAGGACTGTGCAAGTTGAGGTGACGCCCACTCATCTTCATCCAATCAAGTTTCTCCAAGTCGACATGTTCAAGTTCATTCAACTCGACTCATTCACAAGTGGACATCTGTAAGGTATTTTCTCATTGGTTCATCCTTAAAAGGATATGTATTTAAAGATTTGTAATCATCTCATTGGATGTCATTTAATGTTTGTAAATAGTGGTTGTAACAAACCATAATTAGGGTTTCTCTAAATTATCTTGGCCTTTGATTTCAAATCAATCTGGGCCCTTCGTTGTAATTGAGAGGTCTATAAAAGGCTGGGCCTTCTCATTTGTAAATCATTAGAGCATTAGTCATTAGATAGGAGCAAGTAGTAGTTGTAGGAGGAGGAGATCAAAAATTGTTGCCAAGACTATGTTGAAGCTAATACATGATTTTCATCGGAGATATTGTGGATCTTTGTGTCTTATTTCAACATTTTGTGTGGTTTCTACTTCTCTAAGTTTTAGTTAAAGTTCAATCGATTTTGATGGAGAAATGTGAAGATATTTGATGAATTCCTTGGTTTATAGCATTTGTGGTTTGTTGATTGCAAATTACAGTGTATGGTTCGTCTGAACCTCATTTTGGACATAGTTCAATTATGGATGTTCGTTGGATTGCACCAGTATTGGGTATTTGAATGGATTATTTACAATATGAAAATCTTTCACTACCTTAGTAGATTGCACTCTTTCTATGGCATTGTGAGGTATCTCTAGTTAAGTAGAAAGTAGTTCCATAAGGAATTTGTCTATCCGAGCACTATCCATTATTATCTTTGCCCTTAGAATTAGATTAGATTCTCTAAATCCTCACTCCTTTTGTCTTTTATTTGAACTTCATGCCAGTTTAGTTCAAGTTCTAGTTTCTTTGCAAGATCATTTGCACTTTGAGGGAAAATAATTGATTAAGTCCCGAAACATTTACGTAAGTCCCCTCGTGATTACCAACATATTACATCATATAAATTGAGTTGTATCCAACTTAAAGTCGCTTGTATGCATTGTAAACCTTGGGGTTGCTTATTTGATCATACATTATTTACATCGTTTAGCATTTGAAGTTTTCTTGTTTAAGAGAGGATATGATACTTTTTCCCCACCACTTAGGCCGCATGGTAGATGTGTCTTCTTCCAAATCAGGATGATCACCATGTCTTGGGCTTCCTTGAATGAAATCATCTAGATGCTGATCCAGGTTGTCCTGAGGAAAATCAGCCGATATGGGTACTTGGCTAGGAGATTCTACAAGGTTGGAATCGTGAGAATCTCACCTTTAGGTGAAGCTAATGGAAGTTGAACACCCAAATCTGAAACCTTCAGAGGTTGATCTTCAAGACCATTGATGGAAGAAGAGAGCTGAAAAGGCCCACCTTCTTCACCAATGACTATCTCTGCTAAATGTTAGGTGATCATCGTGCACATCAATCAGTTTGTATGTTTTATGATTTTCACTATATTCTGTAAGCATCGGCTTTTGACTTTTGAAATCCAGTTTGGTTCTCTTGGCATCTTTTATCCAAACATATGTAGTAGAACCAAAAACCTTAAGAGGGCTGATTCTTGGTTTCTTCCCAGACCAAGCTTCCTATGGGGTCATCTTCTTGATGACCTGTGTGGGAGACCTATTAAGAAAGTATATTGCAATCTAAATTGCCTCATCCCAAAAATCTTTGGAACATCTCTATTCCCCAACATACAACATGCCATTTCTGTAGTAGTACGCTTCCTCCTATCAACCAAACCATTATGTTGAGGGGTATTGGGTGTGGTAAGATGGCGTTTGATACTGTGTTTAGAATGGAAGTCGACGAATTTGCTAGATCAAAACTCACCCCATCTGACTTAAGAGTGATGATTGGACATCTTAACCCTTTTCAACTATGGCTATAAACTTCTTAAATTAATTAAACACATGATTTTTCGTTAAGGAAAAACACCCACGTTTTCCTATTGAAATCATCAATGAACTAAAGAAATACTTGGCACTAGTAATAGATGTAGTATTCATTGGTCCACAAAAATGAATCAGCTGAAGGACCTGTGATGCTCTCCAAGCTTACCCTTTTGAAAATGGAGTTCGATGTTGCTTCCTTGCTTGGCAAGCTCTGCACACACCGTGTCTCTCCTGCTGAATTTCAAATAACTCGTCTACCATATTCTCTCGAGCCAATTAAGAGAGATAAGATAGATGCCCATAATAGTGATGCCAAAGAGTACTGATAGATGAAATCTTTGAGGCGAATGCATGCTCCTATGACTCCCTAGTATCAATCAACTGATACAACCCATAATCTTCGATGCCAATTGAAATGGTTTTCTTGGACTCCTTGTCAACAATATGACACGTATGTGCACTGAAGATGACATCCAACTTGGGAAATTTCGTATAATTTGACTCATTGAGAGCAAATTGAGCTCCTTGCTTTTAACTAAGCATACATTGAGAAAAACAAGATTTCTTCCTCTAGAAGTTATATGAACGTTGCCCTTGCCGACATTTGTATACTCTTCTCCACCACTGAAGATTATTGAATTGAAGCAAGCTATATACTCCATGAGCTAATCTCTCTTGTTTGTAAAATGTTGAGTTGCGCTAGAACCAATATACCATGTAGAAGACTTGACATGATTTGCTGGTTTTGGGCCATAAATGCATTGAAGGCTGACTCCTTTGAATGCTTTGCGACATGAGACTTCTGTTGAGACCCTCCGTGGTGGGATTTTTGATTATCCAGACGCTTTCTGCAGAACTTCTTAATGGGGCTAGTTATACCACAATAATGATGTGATAGATTTTGGATTCTTTGAAGAATCACCAGGATTGCTTTGTCCAATCTGTTGAGAGGACTTGCCTTTGCCTTTATCTTTGGCAATAAAAGCCTGTTCCACACTGATTGTCATTTGTTGCTACCAAATTGCGTCTTCCACCTGTACATTGTTTACTTTGTGTAATCAGGTTAGATCCCTTCAGTAGTAAACAATCATCAAACTTCAGATCAACATTTGTAGAGGTGATGTTGAGAGTTTTGATGAAGTGCTCATAGGATTGTGGTAAGTTGTTCAACATGATAACCACCATATCCTCTTCTTGCATCTTGCGACCAATGGCCTCCAATTGATCACGGATGTATTTGATCTTCATTAAATACATCCTGCAAAGACACCTTGTCATTCGTCATAATTGGCAACATATTTTTATGGAAGAAAGCTCTGCCTTTATCTAATGTCTCGTACAAACTCTCCTAGTGAGTTTAAATTTCTATGGTAGTCTTGCTAGATGGCACTTTTGGAAGCATCTCATCAGTGATGGATAATTTGAGCAGCATAACCGCTTCACAATTACATCATCGAACATGTCCTGGTCTTTACTTGCAACTATGGGACAAACAAATTTACAAAGAACAAGCTGATCAAGGCATTGATACTCAAAAATGGTGAGCATGTGCTGTTTCGAGGTATTATAATTTTTCCCATTGAACCTCTAGTTGCCTCCCAACATTATGTTGGGTAAGGAAGCCATGCCTCAAGTTGTTCTAAAGCATGGAAAACGAGATAAAATGCAACTCAAATACCTTTGATTTTTATTGATAAAAAATGGCAACATGTTCAAATTGGAAAAAATAATTGTTGCAAAACAACACCATGATTTTGGTTAAAAATCATAAAGAAGATAGTTAAAAAACCTTAGGTCAAGCATAATCCATAGGTGCAAACTCAAAAAAATCCCTTGATAGGGTGTGGCTCTGAGAAACCCTAGCAGCAAAGAAGGGGTGATCTAGAAACCCTTGTGTGGTGAAAAATGCCTAGTTGTATAGAAACATGCCATTCACAAGAAACATTGAGAGAAAGCGCAGTGCAGTAAAAAACTTCACACATGCAACAAAAATGACAAAAAAGGCCATGATGTAGAAGAAAACAGCCAATACAAAAACTTAGCAAACCGATGATTTTTGTTTAAAAGTCGTGCGAAAACAGTTGAAAACCTAGGCTTTTGCAGTCACGGAAGAAACCACATCTTAGGCATGAAAAAAAACAATAATTTTATTTGAAATTTGTTCAAAAAATTGACATTGAAAGAGTTGCTATTTTTCAAAAGGAAAACCACAATTTTACATAGTAGAAAACCCTCGAATCTTAGGGAGAAATTAAAATGTGAATTTTAGCAGGAAAAGACCACACTTTTTTCTCTCAGTAAACCCACAATTTAAAAATAAATTGTCAAAAATTACTTCCAAAAATTTCATAAAATTTCTAGGTAATAAACCAGAAATTTTATTATAAAAAAATTCGGCAAAAAAAACTCTGCTTTGATAGCATGAAATGATTGAGATAATCGATATATTACAATGGAGAGGTAACTCCTTGAATAGGCGATTACAAAAGATCCTTCCATAATAGAAACAATCAAGAACTAAAGACACAAAAAAAGTTTGTAACTACTAACTAACTGACATAAAATGACCATTATGCTAAATATAACTATATTATTTTAGTAGTGGTTGCAAATGAACATTTGAATATCTCTAGCTCCTTCCACCAATTGCTTCACCGAATCTATTTTCCCTTTGTCTTTCAATACATTGTTCAATGCATGAGCACAACACGGGTTCCAAAAGATGTGCTTGTAAGCACCCTCCACCATCATACCAGCCAATTTGCACACACTTGTTGAATTAGTGATCACTTGTACAACATTTGAGGCCTCAATCTTCTCTATGGCCTCTCTCAAAATGCCAAATTGAAAGTTTGCATCCTTACACTTCCCTGAACAATTCATGTCTAAAAAAGAAGAGCTAGTTGGGCATGCGCCTATGATATTGATGAGTGGTTGATGTCTAATATTAGTCCACCCATCCAAAATAGTAGAACAACTTGTTCTCATCTAAATTTGCCTCATATCCTCCTTGGAGGGTAGTGCGTAGTTTATGATCTCTAGTGGATACAAATGAGGGACCAATAGAGGCTATCATTTGTTTGAAATAAGAGGAATGAGCCACATGAAAAAGGATGGCTTGGGCATAAAAGAGTTTGGCAATGGAAGACTGTAATTACTGTAATTTCAATTGTACTTATGATGGAAACAAAAGACTGTAATTACATAAGTGTAGTCGATTGACGAGTGACTAAGAGGTCGGCGTTGAGGAATTCATTTGGAAGTAAATTTGAAGTAGTCATAAATCTGGGCAAATTGGAGTCAAAATCTGATCTAATAAAAAAAATCAGGCCTACAGAATTTCAAACCAATTGCAGATCAGAGGTTTTTAAAGTCAGAATTTTACCATCAGCAGCAAGGTGAATTGATTTTCCCATGGTAAATTGGAAATGGTGAGAAGTTGTGTATACATTTTGACAAAGGATTTGAATGAAGGCTGTGATCATAATTGAATTATCTAAGTTTGAAATCTCCATTCGTGTAGGTGCAATCAGATTTTGATCACAAGTTTAAGTTTGTTTATACTAATCTCCCTTTAATTTGAAGTGAAATGTAAAAATCCAATGCTTAACAAGTTGTTTTGCAAGGGAAAAAGATCGATGAAGGTGGAAAGGCGAGGCTCAAATTGAAGATCAAGGGGAGGTAACAAGGAATGGAATGGTTCAAGTACAAGCAAGTTACACCAAGGTGATGTTGAAGATCAGGCCAAAGTCCAAGTTCAAGATGGAATTCAAAGTGCAAGTACAACATCATGACTAAATCTTCAAGCAAACAGGAAAACTCATACAGAACTGAATTTCCTCCGGAAATCCATGTTCAATTGGATGGTCCAACTACATGCCGCACTTACACCACTTCTACAAGTGCCAGATCAAGGTCAAAACATTAAGAAGAAATCAAGAATTCAAGAACAAGCAAATTCAAGTTATGTCAATGAGGAAATTTTGAGGTGAAGAATTTTGAAGGATAGGAAAGAATGCATGAAGATGAAGTAATTTGAGAATACGAGCCATCACAATTAAAGACTTGATAATGTTGAGTATTAAGAGATATTTAATCATCATCAAGAGATATTTAATCATCATCAAGAGATATTTATCAAGTCTATAAGATAAACATTCTGAGGTGGCACCCGTTCACCTTCAACCAGTTAGATCATGCCAAGTGTCCCAGTGGAAAAACTCAACAATATTATGTCCAGATTCATTGAATTTGCCAAAAGGGAGCAGTAAAAAAAAAATCTTCTAAAGGAAGATTTGTTGTAAGCCCATGTGGCATTTTATCATTGGCCCACTAATTGGTGCCTCTAAGCTTTTACCTAACCAATTTTCTTATTGGCCCTTTCAAACAATGTGATTTTTCTCATTGGCCGACAAGGTGGTGCCCAATAGTAATTGGCCAACATTTAATGCTTGTAGTAGTTAGGTAGGTTAGGGCTTTGTTGGTGTAATCTGAGCTCTTGATCTTGAATTGATTTTGGCCACTCATTGTACTCGAACTACTATAAAAGGCCAAGGCCTTCTTATTTGTAACTCATGAGATTAGATTAGAGACAGAGTAGAGTAGGGAGAGATACTTGGAGAAATTGTTGCCATAATACTATGAAAATCATTGCTAATTCATTGTTGGTTTTTATGGTGGATTACTTGTGTTGCTTTGGAGTATTGCATGGTTTTTACATTTCCTCACTTAGAGTAGGATTTGCTTATGTTGATTAGAAATAGTGTCTAGTTGAATGAAAGATATTTTGGATGCATCTCTGGTGAATTCACTTAGACCAAACTACTAGCTGCTTGCTGATTGTAAGTTTGCCTTGCGTGGTCGAATGACTCAATTATAAGCTTAACTTTGATTACTGCATGCACTTTGATATGTATCAATGGATGGTGTTAATGGAATGGTAATAGTTTGAACATCATACTTTTGGCTTAGGCAAGTTTTTGCATACCCCATGCTAGGGTCTTCCCTTTCCAGTCTTTGGCAAAACACCCAACTCTTGACGGGCTTGGATTCCTTGTAGAGGCATTGTCAAAATTGATTTTGATGCATCCTTTGTTTGTTGGTAGCCATTTCTTCGGACTTCCCCTCACCATAGATGGATTAACCCATTTTGGCCCATTAGCAGGCCCATAAATATATATGTTCTTATCATATATATAATCTTATTGTATATTATATGTATAAATATTAAGATAATATATATATATATATATATATATATATATATAAAGACAAAGATCATATTATACATGTATATATTCTTATTATATGTATAATCTTTATATATATAAATATATAATCTAATTTTTTTTACTATTATATAATCTTATTAAAAGATTCTTAAATACAACATAATCTTATATAATAAGATTATATATTGCTTTTAATTAGATTATCTATATATTTTTTTAGATTTTATAGCTTTTAATAGGTTTATATATATACTCATTATATTTAATATTTGTTTTAGCCTTTGATTATATTAGTTGTTTTTTGGTTCTTGGAGTTAGACGGACTTTGGTTTTTTATGCATTTTTTTTCACTTTGTTTTAATTTTTTATTGTTTTCTAGTTGTTTGCCTCATCTTATACCCCTCTCCTCTCCTTTAAAGCTACTTCTGCAATCGTATTATTCGCTTTCGCCTTCCCGATGATGGACCACTGATTGTGATCCAAAACATTGAACAATAAAACATACACAGTGTAAACCAGAAGCTTTGCATCTCAATTCAGACATTGCTTTGAAAAAAATTTGAAAAAATAAAATAAGAGGACAGAATGACTTACCTTTTTTCAAGGAATTATTGTTCCATTACCAAATATGCCAAAGATTTAACCTCTCTTTGACTTCTCCTTCAAACCTTGCCAAATTTTTTTGTTTTTCCATTAAGTTCAAACCATGTTGTATACAACCTGCAATATTTTTTTGACAAACATATAATGAAATACAATTCATTCAATGAGGCTGTTTTCCTATTTATGCCTATTTAGGATGTGGGGCCCACCAAAAATGAATAAATTAATGTTTAGTTTAATTGCTTTGACTTTTTTTTAAAAATCCGTTTAAAATAGCGGGGACCGTCAGGGATGTGAGATGCCCCTGGCTGTCCCGTTTACATTTGATACCCGTCCCTGCATTTCAGAGACACTTCTGGCGATTTGTATATGGCCTGGGACGTCATTGATGCATCCCCCTATCCCTGGAATGTTTTAGAACCAGGATTGCGTCAAAAAGGCCAGAAACACGTCCTTGGGTTTCCTTGGTGGTAGGTGTTGAGGCTTGGTTAGAGTATCATCAGAAGCCTGAAAGATTATGCCATCGAGTGGTATGATCAATTCAAAAATTAGAAGTGAACAAAAAGGACAAATGGGCTGAGGTCAAGAATACCTTACTAAGGAATTTAAAAAGTGCAATGCATGTGCCCATATATTGAATGAATTAACTTTTAGTATAAAACAAGAAAATGATTAATCAGTTGAAGACTATAAGAGAAGAATGTTATGTCTAATAAAGGAATTTTAAAATAGTATTTTAATTGTCATGAAGGAATTTGTTTTTAAATACATTATGAAATGTTGCCTGCCATCAAAGATGTCTGGCTATCCTGGGGACTGCTTGGATGATTGATCTATTCACAGAAGGAGGATTAAAGTTTATTTTAATGTATGTGTTTGTGTTAGTCAACACCACTTTCATGAAACCTAGAGAAAGGTTATTTGTGAGTGCCATATGTGAAGCTATCAGAATGTCTGGTTTGGAAGGCTGGTTGTGAAAACAGTCCTATGCAAGATAATTGTCATAAATGAGTTGGAAATTCCCAAGGATGTTGGGCAGGTTTGGTCCCTTGTAAGACATTGGATTTTACTTTAGATGTATTAATAACTTTTCTGGGGTATGACACTCTTTAGATTATTTGGTAAGAAAGGACGTAAAATTTGAATTCACCTAAAGTATATGAAGCATTAAGAAATAAAAGATTGCTTTGATTCGTGGTCTAATTTTGCACATCCAAATTGGGATGAGTTCTACATCCACCTGGATGCATCTTAATTATGCCACTTCTTGTACATTAGCTCAAGAAAGAAGACATAAATTGGATAATTTATTGTGTATTTGACCTACAGATTGTGAACGCAGAGAAATACTATATGCTGGAAAGGGAAACTCCATGAATGATTTATTGGTACAGAAGTGTGGATTTTATCTGTTTGACAAATCTAGTAGCATTTTCGGTAGACCCTCAAGGTTTGGTTTATCTGATCAATAAACCAGTCATGCATAAGAGGACTAAATGTTTGTTGTATTTTCTATTATTACAAAGCTAATATTTTTGTGGTATGAAAAGGGAAAAGTCATGTCATTAGAGACCACCTACGTATAATTCAGATTAGTGAACCAATAGAGGGTGTCAGTGGTGATTACTTGGCCATTTCATATATCTACACTACGAAAATGGTATGGGAATTGGAGAATATATATTGAATATTAATTTGCAGCAGATGCACTTCTTGCAAAGAAAAACAAATATGAAATCAATATAATTTCAGTTGATCCATGGACTATCATATCACTTGGGTAAACATCAGATTCCAAGAAGACGTGCAATATAAGAAGAAATATAATTGAATTATAAAGAAACATGTTCAGATTTCCTGAGCAGAGCAAGTGACAAAGGGACGCACTTCATGAATGCAGTAATTTGCAAAATGATGAAAATCTTTGGAATCAAACTCAGCCAATCAAGTGGATAATATGCAAGTGAAAGTGGCCTGGTAGAGGCTTTAAATAAGTCTATCATCGTAGCCATTATCTACAGAACTTGTGTAATTGAACAGCAGGATTGAAATAAGAAAATGCTAGCTGTGGTATGGGTACATAGAACTTCATTCAAAAATATCATAGGGTAAACACCATTTCAATTAATGTGCTGTAAAGATGTAGTACCAATGAAATTTTCGGTGCTAAACTTGATGTTGGCTATAGAATTGGTCAGGGGATGAATAATATCTGCAATACAGATTGTTCTAGCTGTACAAGATATATAAGACAAGGATATTGGACAATGGTCAGTTGAAACTAAACAATGAAGAAGAAAGTGCTAGCAATAAAGGCATTAAGAAAATTAAGAAATGGCAGAAATTGAAAATGCAGTGGGAAGCTCTCATGAAATAATTGAAGTCTTTGATAGTGAATTGGTCCAATTGATGGACATAGATGGGAAACCGCATCCCACTTTGATCAATGCATCAAAACTTGGACAATATCACACTAGAGGAGACAGTGGAGTCAGTTTAACTTATAATGAATAAATCTCGAACTAAGAAAAACAATGTACTGACGAAGTTCTTGGCTGTAGTTTGCTGGTCAGGTTTGTAGCTCACTAGTTTTAAGTGACTGTCATATAAAGATAAAAGGCTTGACATGAAACTTTGGCCACAAGGAGGCATACAGTGGTGCTCATTGATTGACAGGCAATGTAAACTGTTGAGGACTGATGTGAGAAATGAAATTGGCCAACAGTTATGTAGTCAGTGTTTCCTAGGGACAAGGCATGCATCTTGGATTTTGGGATGGGGATGTGTTGATGTGCGTTTTATGACCCACCAAACAGTAGAACAAAACACCGAGGTATCTTATCCTCTCTTGATCAAAGTTCTGTATATGCTAAGATTGCGAGAAGATCATATAGGTCACTCCAAGGTTC